>VUQG01028860.1:0-12666 GCA_015106755.1 Etia nguti | reverse complement strand
ATAAAAACACACCCCCCCCCCCCCCCCAAAAAAAAAAAAAACAACCCAACTAATATTTGTGTCTGAGGAGCTTTTAAAGTGAGACGGCCTCAATAGCCATCGTCTGTAATACAGTCGGAGGGTACGAGAGGCCATCAGCATTACTTCACATGAGCTGCTGTACAGGAAAAGCTGTTCACTGATTCTATGTTTTCATTTTGCTTTGTGGAACCAGCAGGAAGAAGGGCTTGTGCTGCGGCTCTGTGGAGAATCATCTGCTCTGAAATCTACTGAGTACATGGTAGTGGTTAATTAATGGCTATTAAACATAGAGAAAGCGGCTGAAAGACAGACTGCAGGGAAAGAAACAGCTGTATGTTTGCAGAAAAAGAAAAGGAAAGACAATAATGGTTTTCTGCAGGGGCTGGGGTGAGGAATACAAAACGATAAAAGGAAGCCATGAATGTATTGAGGAGTTTGGATTGAATCCAGTGGGAGATTTTATATTTATATGCAAGCAGCACTTGGTTTCTCTTCTTTTTCTTGCCTTCTTATGGTTTTTTTTTTCATCACTGGCTTTTCTGTCAGTGCTGGTGCTTGGTATAACACCCACATTTCAATCAAATTTCAGTGTGAAATCATTTAGTGCCAACACATTTTCAGCGAGTTTGCTTGCAGAGGAGAAATAAATCCACATGGATGTTTTGCCCGCAGTTCAGTCTGGTGAACTTTAACACACAAATTTGCACAGCTGACCGACTGCAAATAGTCTTTTTGTTTACCTTTGAGAAAAGTCCTGCCGAGAGAGATGAAAGTAAATGAAAGAAGCCATCAAATCAGTTCAGCTGGACAATCAAATTTCATTTTTTTAAATCTAAGTTTAGTTTTACCACCTTTGGTGTGCAGTAGAAAGTGCTCCTTGGAGAGGCATAGTTTCGTTATGGTTCCCCATTTTCAGTTTCCAGCCCCCAGGGCAATGAACATTAAACCAGAAGGAGAGCGTTAAAAACTGCAGTTCCTCAAATCCCCCATAGACACCCCAAGTGGACCAATATGGCAAGGCCGTGATGATCCACTTGGTAAAGTAAATCCGTTGGGCATCTTTGTTGGCCTGTTTTCAGCCCGAGGGGGATTTTATATATTTAAAAAAAGGCTAAAATAGCTCATTTCCTTTTTTACTGACTGTAAAAATGGTGCTTTTCACTCTTCTTTTTTTAAAAATAATTCAGCCTAAATTAAGGCCTAAAGTTCAGGGTTTGACTGACAGGTGTGTTCATGCAGGCACTTCATACTGTCACCTTCACTAATTGGAAACACTTCTTGAACTCTCCCCTGTTTTTTTTGCTGTCGATGTCTTTAAAGCAATTACTCGACAAACTACATGGCTTACAGTTTCTGAGAGAAACTCCAGTATTCTGTGCAGATTCTGTTTCTGTGCCCTGAGCCCGCTCTGTTACCCGATGACTTCACCCTCACGTCACTAAATGTTCCTGCCAAAGAAAACAACATGATGGCTAAAATGCTAACGTTGATGAGTTTTTGAAATTGGATTTATTGATGTAAAAGGGACAGTGCATATAAATGAACATATCAATGTAAATATGCCATAATAAGCCAAAAGGCTACTTTTTACCTGTAGTCCCTAGCAGGTAGGACAAAAACAATAAATAAGAAAAGCAACAAACCATCAGACAATGTACAAAAAAATATATATAAAATTACAACATGAAAAATCCACAGTACAATAAAAAAACGAAGAACAACACCTAAATATGAAAACATACAGCATTAAATGCGACACTGTAGCCATCCTTTGAGTTTTAAATGTGTAAATGTGTTGAAGGTAGTACATCTTCTTATTACAGATGGCATATTTTTCCATATTTCTCTACCTTTAACTGATAACACCTGTTTAATAAATATTATATGTCTTAAATGTTTTGCACAGTCGCCTCTAACAGAGGCTCTGATTATTCTTCCCCTAATATTCAATTTTAACATGACAAGCTCATCAAATGAGGGTGAAGCGAGTGCATGTAGGATCTACAAACTTACATTTTTAAAAAAAAAATGTAGACATGAATGTAGCAACCAGCGTTTTCCCTTTGTTTTAAATGCAGTCTGTGATACAAACATGTCTATTCAAGTTCATTTATCTAGTGTCAAATCACAACAGCAGTCACCTGAAGGTGCTGTATATTGTAAGTTTAAAAACCATACATTATTACAGGAAATACGACTTCCTATGAACAAGCACTTGGTGACAGCAGGAAGGAAAAACTCCCTTTTAACAGGAAGAAACCTCCAGCAGAACCAGGCTCAGGGAGGGTCAGCCATGTGCCATGACCAGTTGGAGATACGTCATGTCAGAGAGAGAGTAAAAGATTGTCCATATTTCAGACAGCATCCTCATTTCTGACTCTGCCTCAAAGTCAGGCAAGTAAGGCAAAAAGTGCCTCAGATTTACTTGATGATGAGCAGCTGACATGGTGGCATCCGGTGGCAAAAGCAAAGGTGATTAGTGTCATTTACATGTGCGCATTTCTGATCCATGTACAAGGCATCACAATTTACTCTTACTACAATAAACCTGCTGTGACCAGTTGAAGTAGCACTGTCCTACAAATACTGCCATTTTCTTTGGTGCAAAAGAAACACACAACATTTCCTTTATGTGCATTTCATATAAAAGACAGAAAGAACTAACAGTCATGTTTTTAAGAGCAACACTATCCACATAAGGAGGCAGGAGGAATGGCTGAGGCGTCAGAATCTTCTTAGCGTGGGCCTGTTTCTTCTCTCTTTTTACTCTCATTGACACTTACAGGTTGTTTAGCGTTAAGCACTAAAAACTGCTGCCCAGCTTCACAACAATATCCCCGCGAGCTGAAAAAATGTCTTTACCCACTGCACTTAAATGTGACTGCAGTGTGTTCTTTATAAGCATCCATACATGTAGAGCTGAAAGCGAGAAACATGTCACTAATAGTTCAGTCACACAAGGGTAAAAAATATGGCAAGCACCGTGCTAATAGGTAAAAATGGGAGGTTGGCCAGTGAGTGCATTGTTTTTTATTCTTTTGGAAACTGACTGGAAGTAGTTGCAGAAATCAGTTTCAATATCAGCGAATACATCAGCCTGTCTCCTAACAATGACTTGTGAATTCCTGCCTGTCTGGCTGGACGTGGTTAAAGGGAATTTCTGTTTAATGTGATCTTATGTACATGCAGACAGGAACGGATTTACAACCGATACCAACAGACATATTGGTGTTTTATCGCTGTCTTGACTCATCAAAGTCACTTTGAAGTGGTCACAGACCTGGTCCAACAAGTTCATTTCACAAGGTCACAATAATTTCGGACCCACTCTGGTCTCCAGCCACAGTTTTCCCTGCTGTGACCGTAGCATTACATTACATCTTCAAGCCAGTGGATTTAACAAAACTGCAGTATATGAAACCCTGAGAATAAGAACAGGCTCAAATTATTTGGTTTATTGGATTATTATTTACCTGTTGACACAAATCCAAGGAAACATCTAGGGAAACGGGTAGACGTTAAAGGCTAAGTAATAACATTGCTGCATCTTTTTTCCTCTATTCTGGGCGCTGTTCTCAAAAATAAAAATAAAAAAACGTTGGCGTGTTGCAGAAAGACCACAGGTACATATAACAACATTAAAAATGACTGCAAAGAAATGAGCTCTTTTTAGGGCTCAGCAGGAAAAGCCTCTCTCTTTTCCTGTTGTAACTTTAAGTCAAGATGGCTGCTGTAAACAAAGATTCATAGCTTTAGAGAGAGATGAGAGGTCTCAAATGATATGAGCCGTGCAAGAGACTCTGTGAAAGGGGTTCAATCGATGTTGCTGCAGTTTCTGTTGGTCCCTGACAGAGGTCGATAAACATTATGAATTATTCACGTTCCTCTAAACTTTGCAGAAAGAAACAAAACGCCGTACAACTTTAAATACATCCAGGCATTTATGATGCTTTAAATAAAAACACACGCACAAGATGCAGAGAGCAAATTAACAGAGATGTTCTGATTTTTCGCTAAACACACTGGCTGCTATACAGATGGTAAAACTAATTAATTGTTTTGGCAGACTCTAGTAGCTCTTTATCGTCGGGTTTCTTCTTTCTCTTTTCTCTTACTTAATCTTTTCCTCTACCCTCCCTTCCTTTACCCCCCTCTTCTTCTCGTTGTCACATAATTTATAAGCAGCACATACAGAAAATAAATTGCTGAACATTTGGAGACAAATCACCCTGCAGAAGATGCTGTATTCATTCAAGGCCAGCTGCCTACACTGTAAACATTTTTACATTTTTATAGACAATGCCCATTGCCCTACTTACTGGAGCTATAAAAATGTATGTTTACATTATTCCTGATCAGTTTCAAAAGCTTTTTTTTTCTCATAAATGCATTTTAAGAGTATTAAAAATGTTTGTGTAGTCATCACAGGAAAGATTAGGTCTGCTCTGTGCTTTGGTTATGATATGTTGTTGTGTTTTTTTTAATGATATTTAACACAGTGAGAAGCAAACATTGTTTTGAAGGCTTTCTGCTTTGCAGTATTTAAGTGCTGTAGGAGACTTTGACAGCAGACATCTGAATGAAATGATCCATATTCCAAATTTATATGGTTTGGATTTCTGTTGCTTGCTCATCGTCTCTGACAGCATAATTTATAGTTTCCTGATATTTAAAAAAAAAAATGCTACACTTGCTTAAGATTAATTCAGAGAAAAATGGAATAATGAGAAGAAAAAAAGGAGCTGAATGTCTGTTGGACATGTAACAAGGCAAGTTTTTACTGAAGGGTTAGCTATAGCTACTTTAGCAGGTGATATTCTCTTCCTCAAACTGTGTAAACGCACTGCTGGAAAATAAAAATGCTAAATGAAGCGTACTAGGAATACCTATTTTTGGCACAACAGTCAAAAATGATCAACTTGGGCATTTGCTGCTAAGATAGAGACCAACTAACAATTTTTAGCAAGCAGGAGAAAGCTTGGCTAGCTGATGGTGGCCCTATGAAAGTTTTTCCTCTCCTAACCCCCACTGACCAGCAGTTTTAATTACTTAAGCCTTATTCAGTTTTACTCACTTGGTGTTTAGAAACTAGTGGTTTCAATCTGCATAAAAGGAAAGACAGACCTCCTGGTTTGCTTTTATTCATGCGTGTTATCTGATAGTGTCTCCTGATACTTTGCCAAGCACTCCGTAAGAACATGGACTACTATGAAGATGTAAATGGCAAAACCTACCCAGGTAACTTAAGTGAAAAAAATAAAATTATACAATCTAGGGAATTCCTAGCAGCAGTAGATTTTCTTGTGCGCCCTTCCTGATGTATTCATCCAATTGCCCAGTGCAATTACTTGCACATGCAGGAGTTGTGTTCCCCACTCAGTATTAACACCATCCTCCAGACTTGCCTTTGGCAGCAGCAGTCTGAGAGAAGAGAGAGGCGCCTCTGAATTATTGAACAAATCAAGGTCCCAGGCCATGTATTTATATGATATTGGTAATGAGGCTGCTGGAGATTTTGCTGTCAGTTGTAGAGGCAGAAATAAGATCTTCATAAGCCCCATAAGTGCATGAGTTGAGCACAGGTGATGGCTTAACTGACCTGCCTATGCTCCACTTTCATTCCCCCCAAGGACCTTCTGTTTGATCACCTCATGCTGTTTAAGTAGAGCGTATCTAAAAGTTTAACTGTGTTTATGTGTTGTTCTATAAGGACTTTTCCCATTCTTCTCATGTAATATGATGTATAATATAATAAACATATAGTCATAGCAAAAAGAAAGTACATCACTGGGAGTTCTAAGGTTTCATATATCAGGATGTGTTAATTATGAGGTCTTAAAATAAGGTAGATACAACCTACAACACATAACATATTACACCATTTCATTATGTATTTAACAAAGGGTCAAGTACACTTGATGAGTCAGTAAATTGGAGAACCACTTTCAGCAGGACCAACTTAAAGAAATTGCTTACTGCCCAACACGAGTCTCGCTCATCGTGTTGCTTCAGGTCACTGGGGTTTGTGATACTGGCTCTGTTAAGGCCCCAACCAGAGCATCTCAGTCATGTTGAGGTCTGAACTTTGAACCTCAAACTTGACTCTGTCAGCATGACCTTCAGAATCTTTCCAAACAACCAAACAGCGGGAAACTGTTGTTTGAAGAAACCAAAGAGTAGGAGGGTGAGCACTATCAGAGCCGAATGTTGGTGCATCCGGTCAGAAGTGTTATAAGGAGCGTTTTCCTCTTGAACGTGTTCTCCACAGTCACAAGTTCAATGCTGAATTCTACTGTAACATCCTCAGCAATGCCTCAGCAGTGCATGAAATCATGCATCAATGCAGGAGACTTTGGCCACACCAACTCGATCCTTGCTTACAATTCATCATAATCATTGGATTTTTACTGGTCTAGAATTGGACAAAGACAGGGTTCTTTTCCTTGTTATATGAACGTTATAGTCACACTTGTTCATTATTTTGTTTACCCAAATTTCCCCTTGTGGGACAATTAAAGGATTATTCTATTCTATTCTAACGAAGCAGTCTTGCTTTCAGTAGCTACTGTGGCACTTTGAGCCATAATACAGACAGAGTTCCCTCTTTGGTTTTTGAATTTCTTTAACTCTCCTCAAACTTTCACAAAGTGTTTCTGAGGTGTTTTTGAACTATGAACGGCCTGTGGGAGAAGTTCTTTCCTCCGAAGTAGAGCCTATAGCTGCAAGTAAATAACTTAGTATTTCTCTGTACTATAACTAATAACTTGCTATCGCTCTCCTCTCTCCATTATTCCCATTGATATAAAAACCAACCTGAATCAAACCTCTCCAGCTGCTGACAAAATGTGACAATAAGTCCGTCCTCCACCTCTGACTGCTGGTAGCATTAAGAAAATCCACAGTCTGTGGTGGAATATTTTCTCTGATATATTTTATATCCTTATCACACAGTGCAGATTTGCTTCGATTCACCTGTTTGCGTAGGCTTTGTCATGTGAACTTCACAGTTCTCTAAGATTATTCAGCTTTACGTCGCTGTTTACAAGAATGAACATTTAACCATGTGTTAGTTAGTGGCATCTATTCAACGAGCGAGCTTCAAAACCCGCCTATGTGGAAATCATCAAAAAAGAAGTTATGATTGATCTGCAAGATGCATTTCTTTCAAACCTTACTGGTCTTCGGGTCACTGCTTTTGTGATCAGTGTTCGAGGTGAGAAAAGTCTTAGGGTTGCACATAAACACGGAGGCCTCAGAAGAGATTGAAATTAGAGTTGAAAGAACAGAAAAAACCCCATAATGTGTTCTTGGCAAATGAAGACAGCCAGCAATCGATTCAAGAGTGACACTAAAGAACACCTGTGAAAATCAATGTCTGGTTTTAGCACACTCTCTTTACATATGTATGAAAAGACTGACGCACAGATCAGCTTTGATCCTGCTGCGACATTCAGACATAAAATAAATGAAAGAATCACCATTTCTGTTTGACTAATCAATAATAATTCATCTCATTTCTTGCAATCAGTCCTTAAGAACTTTCTTTTTTCGGTGTGCAGTTCCATACCGTGTGCTCTAACTGCCATTTCATTTTAGTAGAAAATGGCTCTGTAAATATGGTTTTCCTAACTTTAGGAGTGCTACAGTTCAAACACTTATTACCTGTCTTGTCTGTCTCTTAAGCTCATATATCTGTCCTCCGCTAGTCTCTCTGTGATCTATTAAAGCTCCTGCTCTTGCTGCGGATCACAAACTCAAACAGAGCTGCCGAGTGACAGTGAGATGAGCCTCCGCGATGCTTTAAGTTCGACCTTTCTTTTGCTCTCTCCTGCAAGAAAAAAAAACAGAGTTAGAGAAACAGTAGCTATTTATAGTTATACAATCAGCGTCTCTCCTCACTAAAGTTGAGTGGTTGGACGTGACACGACTTCCCCACTTTTGCCTTGTTGTCTGTTAAAGACCGTTTCATTTTTCACATAGCTTCGTCTTCGGCTCACTGAGCACATCCTACCTCTCTAACTCATTCTCTCATTTACACTGTGGTTTAAATGTTAGATAACAGAGTCTGTATTTGGGCTCCACAGTGAGAGAACCACAGTGCCTGATCTCTCACAAGTGCTTAGCACTTAAGGAAACGTCCACATCTGCAGATTTCTTTCACAGCGAGCAGGAGCGATGGCTTCGGTTCCATTTTAAGGCCTTTAGAGAGTGTTTTTTTATTTTTTTCCGACCATACTTAAATTATAATAAAAAAATTATAATCCAGATTGTGGGAATGGAACTGGAAATATGATTGGCCCCTATTGGCACCCTTCTCATTTACTCAAGTACTTTCCTAAAGTGCACTTAATGTACTTCAATGCTTATCTGTACTTATCTATACAGTAAAAGCTGCTCTGTTATACTCTATATATACTCTCTATATTTCCTCTACGTATAAATCCAGTAATATTCTGTAGAAACACAAATAGATAGGAGCCAGCACTATATAGGTGGTTAAAACCATCTTCAGCTACAGATTAATTACTCAGGAATGATACTGTAATGCAATGTAATGATTCTGAGAAGCACATTGTGCATGAAATTTAACTCTCAGTACTTAGTTCGATTGATTAATTAAACTAATTAATTAGAATCACACTAAAACATGGACTATTGCTAAAGCATGTAATAAACTTGAATAGTTTATAGTTTATTACTTAAACAGGAATTATTAAAGAAAAAAAAAATCACTTTTTTCAAATCGGTCATTCAAAAAAAAAGTGCTGTGCCACTTTTCATATGAAACATCAGTATGACGACATTAGCTAAATATTGTACCCACTGTTTTCTAACCCTAATTATTTCCTAATCAAATATTTTTTAAAAGTCTGTATAAGTAGTGAATGTCTTGCTGACCTGAGCAATGCATCAGTAATGTGTGACCTCACATTCTGTTCATTAGAAAAAACAGAATCTAATAAGTTTTGGGGAACAATAAAAGGGGGGAAATTGTGCAGACCTTCAGTAAAAGTAAATAATTGCAGTTAATTCCAACGGAAGGAAATGTATCATCATTAATAATCTGACCTGCCTTTGCAATTGTACCTTAGCAAGTTCACATTTAGAGATAACTCTTTATTGTCATTGCACAGTCATACATAGTACAATTGTACAATGAAATTGGAAAACTGTCCCACGTCGGCGCTACATACAACACGACACGACACATAACAACTCAACACAAACAACACAACACAGTAACTTAACTTAGTAATAAAAAAAGAAGAAGAAGTGTATTGCACACTGTTATTATTCATTTCGTATTTTTCTTGTGTTTCCATAAGAACTAAACCGATTAAACAATATTAATAACAGAGAACAACCTCCAAAGTGTTGAGTCAATATGACATCCTCAGTCGTGTTCAGACTTTCTGCTCCGTAGGTTTTCTCATCACAGTCATTCTCCTTAAATCATTTCATGAACTTGTGCTTCAGTCTCACTGATGTAAAGGAACTGCATCACTTTTAATGCTGGATTCTGCAATTTTGGGCCAAATTTGGGATTTATTCATCCTTTCAGCTTAAAGATCAACACATCCATATTTTGGTAATGCTTATATAATATTGTCATACTCTAAAGCATTAGTAACGTACTAGTGGGGCTTAATTCATCATTTATAAAGTATTACTTCTCTGTAGTATGTAATTTATAAATACAGATATAAATGTTCATTCTTGATTAATAACCTCATATTTAACATGTTCATGGTATCATTTAGATGATTGACAAAGCATATATAAAGATATGATATTAGTATTTTATAAATACTTTATATTGTAACTCCTGATTAGTTCAGGCAGTTACTATTGGTCAAGTATCTAAAGGTGGAACTCTTTTTTTCCTTATAAAGCCTTTAGCATCACTTTGGGGTTTTTTTTGTTTTTTATTTTAATGTATTCTTCTTTCACTTACTCATTTACTCACTGTGATCATAGTTTTCATCATTACAGCATTTCTTGATAGAGAGCTGCTATTTTTTTTTCCTTGAACGTGTCACGGTTTCCTCTAACTCAAAGTCCACAATCAGTAGTTTAGCAATTAACTCCTCAGCTCCTCTTCGCCACCTATGGGTGAAGTAGTCTTGTCTTTGATATACATCGGATGCTTCCCCTCTAATTATATTCTCTCATGATTGGCAGCTGTACTTGAGGAGGCTGTCATACTGTATATTTCTTAATTACTGCAGATTCTGAGCTGAGTCTCTGTTATGGCTCCAAGCAGGGCTGCTAGGAGAGCTGTGAAATGGCTCCCGAGCTTTTTATGAGCATGAATAAAAAAGGGTTGCTGTATATAATAACACACACTCCCTCCTCTTCGCTCTGACATAATGTTTAAAAAATGATCGAAAATAAGCTCGTGCACCAGTGATTAACTCTGTGACGGACAGTTCACAAGAGGACGGACTGTGCAGACGCATCTGGGAATGACAACAAGAAAGTAAAATCTTCAAAAGTCTTCAGGTGTTGTATGAGTGACAGAACGGTCTGGAAATGCAGTGAATGTGTTTGTATGACATTTTGTTTCAGGTCTGGATCTGTGAGGCTGCATAAGGCAGCCAAGCCCCGTGGGATTCAGAGGTCATGCAGACAATACAGACACGCCGGGGGAAATAGATAATAAGGCACAAGTGAACTCAATCAAGCCAGGAAAAAGAAAGAAGTGAAAGAAAGAAGGGAAATAAAAGTTCAGAAAGCCACTCAAAGAAGTAACCTTTTAAATAATGCAGAGAGTAAACTTAAAGAACGGGCAGCTGTGGGAACAGAGCCGGCACATGGGACAGGAAGACGGCGAGGAAAGAGAACCTAATAAACAACGATCGTAACACACACCAACATATTTGTTCTGAGGCTTCCAGTGAGTAGCCATGCCAACCTTTTTGACATTTTTAGGTTGTTATAACATAAAAAAGTAAGAAAATATACTTTATTCTGTTGTCTGCAGACTTACTATTTTGGTGCACCTACCACTGGGGAACAAATATTTAGCTGTTACCTTTGCTCCGCTATACGCTCCTCTGCCTCACTGAAAGAGATCCAATTCTGATATTGTTTTCGCTGTACATCGAGCATTGTGTTCACACTCAACACACACACACACACACACATGCGGACAGCACAATCTCTGCTGTCTGTGTGTTAGATCTTGTACTTACACACACACACATACAGCTTACAGTGGAGCTGGGTGACTGCCAGCACTGACGCAACGCTCAGTCTGCATCTGCCAAACAGAGCAACTCATAGAAGTGTCAGACATTCAGTAACAACAATACCAACTACACTGATCAAACAGCAGATATAGGCCTTACACACACACACACACACACACACACTGCTTATCAGCAGCCAGCAGCACAGGTTTGTACTCTATGTTGAGTTCATTTCAATAGATGGCAAATTCAATGGTACTTCTTTTCGCTCCCGTCCGAGTCAGTTCAGTTTGATTCCATTTGACGCACTTCATTTCACCTTCATGTAATCTAATGCAGTCAATGTAATTGTCTGCTTTTAAGAAATGAGTTGCAAAATGTATTTTTGTGATTGTGACAAGCACAGCAGTCCGCGTTTGATCAGATAGAGAATCTTCTCATCTTCTCAGATCAGTCTTAACTATTAAAGTCCCTTGAAATCTTAACACAAAGCTGATGTGGAATTCATGTTAATGATGTGTAAAAGCTGCAGTGCTCAAAATCACATTCACATTTGCATATAAATGATGTCCATCCTGTCATATTTTATAGGATGATTTAACATTAACGTGTCCTATAAAAGCTTCAAATCATTTCTATTCCCTTAATGTTTTTGTGGTAAAATGTGTCTGTTATGTAAGAAGCAGTCCTAGAATTTACCTCTTACATCGGTGATTCTGTGGTTCTCGATTTTCAGCACAAAAGCAGCAAAAGCGGTTTCTTTATGAGGTGAAATGAACCAAAATACATTAAACTTTAGCGTTAGAGCAGCCAAACCTTAACCACTCAGGGTGTTCCTGTAGGAGAGCTGTCATGATGTAATACAACTGCTAACATCAGGATTGTTCTCAGTTGTGGATGACCACGAGGACAGCTGGAGGTTCCATGGATGAGTACAGTTGTGTTCAGAAGTTTCCATACACTCATCATGATTTCTTTGAACAGTTCATTTTCCAGGGCGGGATGGTTGTATCTGCTTTAATGACTTTGAAATGCAAGAATTGGGTGCACTAGTTATATATAGTTAGATATTTATGGGGTTTTTTTTATAATAGACCCTGTGCACGAGAAAATGCTAACTTCCTGTTTTAAGACCGGATGTAGAGTTGTACATTTCCGGTAGCTTTATTTTGCGGTCAATCGCTACAGCGAAGATGGACTCTAAAATAATGTCCAAAATACGAAAACGGAAAGATTGTGTTAAGTTACAAAGAGCAGAAAGTGGGAACATATATAGAACCTTCAAGCAGACGTTTTCATAAAAAAATCAAATGATCAGTTTTGACGTTTGAAGAGTGTAGATCGATTGGTTGTTTACATCACTCAACACAAGCAGAACTGCATTACAAATTTCAGAAAACCATCTCTGTATAGTGACAGTTCTTGTGATTTAAACAGGCAAATGTTCAGCATT
>VUQG01028857.1:0-45915 GCA_015106755.1 Etia nguti | reverse complement strand
ATACCATACATGACCTCAAGTTGTATACCATACATATCCTCAAGCTGTATACCATACATATCCTCAAGCTGTATACCATACATATCCTCAAGCTGTATACCATACATGACCTCAAGCTGCATACCATACATGACCTCAAGCTGTATACCATACATAACCTCATGTTATATACCTTTCATAACATAAAGCTGTATGCCATACTTGACCTCAAGCTGTATACCATACATGACCTCAAGTTGTATCCCATACATATCCTCAAGCTGTATCCCATACATGACCTCAAGCTGCATACCATACATGACCTCAAGCTGTATACCATACATGACCTCAATTTTGTATGGTACGACATGCTGTAAACTGCAGTTCACTTCCCTAGACTCCAGTGGTTCAAAAATGAAAAACAATGTACTTGGAGAACAAGAGAGGAGAATGACTGACGGGAGCTTAGCTTCTGATTCAAGTGATAGCCTAGTCTTTCATCATTTCAGAACATACCTGTCTACTATTCATGTTTTGAAAATGTATACAGACTTCTCCAAAGTTCAGATGCTGATTTACCACTGATTTAGTTACAGAACATAAGACCCTTCTTGTTGATGTGGGTGCAGTTCTTAAAAAACAGATTGCTTACATTCTGGTGATGAAGGTGGTGACAATTTCAAAATGTAGATACAATCTAGGCGTCACAACTAGTTGGTATAAGTCAAGAAAAGGTACAACGCCAATTAAAAGAAAATGCAATATGTAAAATGTAAATAAATATATATTGCAGTGCCTTACAAATCTGATAAACCCTTATTTTATGAAGAATTTTGAGTTTGATGGCAGCAGCAAAACATGTTAATATGTGTTGCTGCAATATCATTTTTTTGTGTTTTTATCTTCTGCTATAAGAACATTGAATAAATTGGAACTGGGCTTTGATATATGATTCAACCTGCTCAACAGTCCTGGCTCTTTCTAATATTTTTTGTTTTGTGATTCACCAAATGTTTTTAAACTGATGAAAGGTGTGAACTGCAGGAAGGCCAGTTAACTCTTCTACTATGAAGCCAAGGTGTTATAATAGATGCAGTACGCAGTTTAGCATTGCTGAAATATGAAAAACCTGTAAATACCTTTCAGCATTGATGGTGCCTTTCCAGATATGCAAACTGATGTGCAGGCTTTTGAATTGAGCACTGATAGCAAACCCTCTCCTCTTTAGTCCAGACAATGCAGTGTTCATGTTTTCCAAAAAAAAAATTAAAAAAAATCACATTTTGATTCATCTGACCACAGAACAGTTTTGCACTTTGCCTTAAGCCATTTCCAATAAACTTTGGCCGAGAGAACTTGGTTTTGGATTATGTTCATATATGGCTTCTTCTTTGCATGATGGAGCTTTAACTTGCATATGTGGATGGCTGTCTATGAACTGTGTTTACAGATGGTTTCTGTAGCCCATGCAGTGATTTCCATCATGCCTGTTTTCAATGCAGTGCTGTCTAAGGGCCCCAAAATTGCAGGCATCCCACATGGATTTCTCCAGATTCTCAGGATCTTTTCATTATATTATGAAGATGAAATTATGAGATCTTCAACGTTTTTATGATTTTCCATTATTCTGAAATCAACTACAATTTTTAGACCCAGATTTTGCAGTTTGGTGTACCTCTGCCCATCTTTACTTCTTTAACACATTTTTTAAAAAAGTTTCCTAATTTCACATCTATTAAAATTTATGCTATTTTATATCACCAGTATCTTAATTAATTATTTTTGTCAATAGATTAAACTTTGATTAGATTTAATAATTTTTCTTTTTTGATTCATCAAGTTATATTTCTAATAGTGATGAGGCTGTGAATATGTCCTCTCCACCAGGATTTCCTAATGATCAATTAGAGAGGGGGGAAATATCCAAACGTCATCAACTCTAATTCATCCTGTCCACCTGGAACAATGTAGACAGGATGAATTGCAATTAGAATTACTTTTCCCTTGAACAGGACTGGCTGTTCAATAAGTGGGCACTGGCAAAGTCAAATCTAGACTGCTGCCCAGTTGACACATACAATTAATTAATAAATCTGTAATGTCTGTAATGCTCATACAACATTACAATACATTAGTTTTCTGTAATGCTGTGGTTTAGTGCAAGTGCAACATTAAATTCAAAATAGTAAAAAGATAACATATTGAAGGCTGAAACTGAGAAATTTCCTGAGATATTCTGAAGATCAACACAGTGTCTTAGTCTGGATTCCCAGACCAGCATACATGGGTTAAATGCTATCATATCAAAAAAATATTATGCAGCATTGGAATTAAAAAAATAATTAAAACATAGAGCATACACACCAGTCAAATTACAGCTTACATCCATGATAATACATTTACTACACAACCAATTTTCAATAAACAAGCAATGAAGATTTATGGAATCATTATAGTTTGAAGTTAGGCACCCAAGGTTGTTCTCACCAATTCAGTTTCCAACAAACCGTGAAATATGATTAATTTCCCATTTCTGCCAGATGTATTTTTGACCTTATCTTCAGTCATCAATCACTAATCACTTTTTCCTTAAGTTAAAGAGAAAATCTGTGCCAGATTTAATAAATATGTATAGTTGAGAAATTTAATTTACAAGGACAGGAAGGACATGAAATCACAGTAACCTTATCTTTTGTGTACTCTAAGTGAATTAGTTCTTTTTGAAAGTAAATACATTTTTTCACCAAATTTAAAGAACTTCCCTCAAAAAACAGTCAAACACAATGACCCTGTCTACAGCTGTTGGCTAAAATAAACATTTGATACCCTTCTCCTGGTCATCAGAAACCAGAGAGAGCTGCAACTAGCTACTGCAGTCTCTTCACTCACGGTTTGCATTAATTGCATCTGGGCATGGAGCTGGAGAGCAGGTGCCAATGAAGGTTCCGCCTTTACTGAGATACAAGTGTATCTGCACTGCATTCTTTTAGGGAAAGCAAGAGAGGCAATGCATGTCCCAGGAAATCCAAAAATAGACATCATTTAAAGCATACCATGCAAAGAGCACTCTGTCCAATCAGCTTTTCTCATTGCCTGTTTTCACCATGTTTTAAATTACTGCCACCTAGCTATTGTCAGAAGCAGGTTTAACTCTGCTTGCCTGTTATTCCACAGGCAAGCAGGATTAACATCTGTAGTGCGTCTTGATTTCATGGTTGTGTCCATGTCCCGTTGACATGAGCTTGGCAAGCTGAGAGGCCAGCAGCTTTTCTTTTCTGGTTAATTTTCTTTGTTTGTCTTTCTGTAAAGGTCATTGAATGCCACTCCATTGATACCAATCCAAGTTTGGGAGTTTTTTCAGCCATTGCAGGCATGTCCTTCTATAGTGATTTGTGTGCCAGTGCATAATGAGTGCATTCCTCTGCTGGCTTGATGTGAGGAATATAACAGGTTCTGAATATTATGATTCTGCTGGATTTTAGCAGCATTACATTTTGATGATTTGGTGTCATCCTGGGTTCTTCAAAGCAGTTGTTGAGATAGTTGTCATAGCAACATAAAAGGTCAGAGCTGCACACATAAAATGACAGGACACAAATGTCTAACCATGCTGCTCTGTTCTTGCAGAAGGAGCCCGTTGCAACGGGTCCAATTTCTGTAAGAAACGCACTTCTATTAAATATCATAGTCAAAAGGTGTACTTAAAAACAGGGCTTTGTATCCAGAACTGAAGTTTTTTAAACTTCTGCAATGCTATTTGTATAAGCAAGTGTAGTTTTTCCCCAGGGACACTAGAGATTCATAACCTTTGGAAGTCTGCAAAATAACAACCAAAATTTAATTAAAAAAAAAAAAAAAAAGTAGCAAATTTTCTTTTTCTGTTTTTTGTGTGAAACAGTTTGAAACTATTGAACCCAGATCGTGCTCTAAGATCTTATTTTACATTGGGTAGGCCAGTAAGGTCCAAACATGGATGAACAAATTGCCAAATTGCACACTGGATGAGAAGGCGCAGATAGAAATGGACTGCTACCTCAGCGAGAAAGTTGTAGACGGAGATGAAGATCCACTGGCTTGGTGGAAAATGCATGAAAAACGTTTCCCACTGATGTCATACATGGCACAGAAATATCTGTGTATAGCAGCCACAAGCACACCTTCAGAACGAGTGCCATTAAAACAGCGCTATTATTTATTTCTGTTGACTGCTTCTGTTAGCGTCAACCAACATCATTAGCAAACTTACTCATGGACAACTAAATAGATAAATAAATTGCCCTTGTAAAAACGATCGACGATAGCCTCAGCCTATAGTCGATATATTCGTCCAATCGCCCAACCTTATAGGACAGTTTAAACAAGTGGCAAGTCAAGCATCTTCAAGTTTAAATACATAGTGCCATGCATTAGTGCCCTAGCATTGCTGTTATCGCAAGTCTTTAATGCAAATTCATAGGCCCAATACGTGTTACAGCAAAGCAATGGGGATGAATGAGGATAAATCCTCTCATCTTTGGAATGTAGGTGTAACAGGATTAGGGACATTTTATTAAACTGGTCAGCATTAACAACTGATTACTGTGGAAAGTCAACAGTGAAAAGGAATATTTTCACTTCCTTCTAAAATGCCTTGAGGCACTTATAGTTGTGATTTGGAGCTATATAAATAAAATTGAAATGAACTATTATAAAGTAACAGCATCAATCAGAGTCTGTAGGTCTAAAATCAAAAATACCTACTATGACATTATTAAGGTTAGACAACCTGTTGTGTCTACTATCTGATTTATTTGGAATCAGTAGACGCGACTAAGGCATTAGAGTAAACAATCCACTACACTGGGAGTCAGTGGTTCAGTTGCTGGCTTCTCCAATCCTGGAAAAGAATTGAACTCCACATTTATCACAGCATCATTCACAGCAAATACAGCACAGCTAAATTGTATCAGGACTTAAAATGCTACATTCATCAGTATCACCTATTAAAATGGATGAGTCATAGGATACAGTGTCACAAATAAAATTAAATTAACCAGGATCAATTGGGAATAATTACACTAGAAAACTGGTTCAAAAAAGTAGCATTTTGTGTTGAAATTTTTGTAATGACATTTAAAACTTTCAAGGACTCTGGAGTATTAAAATGTCAAAGTGAAGCATCTCCCTGTTTTATCTCAGTATTACTTTGAATACTGAGATAAATGAATGAATAAATGAATGATAGATTTGTTGACTTTTGTAAGTCAAGGGCACTCTTCACTTTTAAAAGGACATATCAGCTACCTAATGCCTGTTGAGAAATGGGTGACAGGAGATAGACCATTTATGAAAACACTTTAGATCAAATTAAATCGGGACAGGTACGGCTGTGCTAACCACAAACAGTTTTTGTCCTTGCCATATATTGATGACATTAGGATTTACCAGCAAAATTCTAAGTAGAAAACACACCCGTCAGCTGCTTCACTCAGGCTCTGGGTACTCAAATTAAATTTGTTTTTTACGTGGATGATATCAGATTATAGTCGGAACAGTTTCCACTTCTGAACTGAGCAACGTGTGCAGAAGCTAAAGTTAAACAGAGGAGCTATCAAAGTCGCACTTTCTTTTAGAAGCCGATGTGCCGTATTACTATAGCTGCCTCTCTACAAAACTGTCAGACACTCAGGTCAGTTGAGTGACATAGTGTATGAGTGCCATTCATTCATACTTATGTATAGCTCCACCATTAAGAAAGTACCTCACTGTGAACTTGTTTTCATTTATGCAGCATTTTAATAGCCCTTTCAAAGCATTTTCAGCAGGTGGGTAGATGGTTTGGACACACAAGTTTGTAAATATGATAACTCGAGAAAGAATCGACGTAGGCTTTTGAAATTCATCCCATAGGTGCATCTACTAAAAATCTTGGACAATCTCAAATTTCAGTGAACTTGAACTCAGTGTCGAAGTCTGAGGACAACTTTTCTGAAAATCACCTAGGATTTTGAAATTTATATCAGAGGTGCATCCACTTGGAGGCTGAACACTAGCACTGGAGGTCACCAGTACTTTTTGTCACAGTCTTAGCCCTGCGACAGACTGGCAACCTGTCCAGGGTGAGCCCTGCCTCTGGACCTATGGCTAGGATAGGTTCCAGCCTATCCAACTTTTAGCCCTCCCGTGGATAAATGTCACAGACTTTTCTTTTAGTCTAAACACTGCAAATGCAGTTTTCTACAGGTTCAAATAGGATTTCGGTCTCAGTGGCAGAAGACTGTTGGACTTATCTAGTCACATGTGAGAACATGGTCACGCAAACAATCTATAGACAAAAGTAGAAATCCATCTGCACATTGCATCTACAGGAATGGCTTGGCCAGGAAAACCCATTCCATACAGCTCCTCGTGCACAATTTCTGTGCTGACATTCATGCCAAATGACATTTGGATCTCTATTATTTATTATTGGATCTCTATTATTTATTATTTTTAATATTTATTTTATATTTTAGGCAATGTGTGTCTCAGCACTTGGCAACTGTGGTTTGACTTATTGTGATCCACCACTTTGTGGCTGAGTTCTTAAATCATTTGATTCCACCACCAAATGATTGGAACACGTAGAAGGGAAGAAATTTTACAAACTGTCTTGTTACAATGTTATTGTCCTGTTACAGTACTATGCTCAAATTCCAGAAGCTCTGTAGAGCAACCCGTTTTTCACAAATGTTTAGAAAGGCAGGTTGCATGGATAGATGTGGCAATGGTACTGAAAACACCCGAATTCAAAGGTAAAGAGTGGTGGCCCCATACTCTTTCTTTTGTACTGCTTGGTTAACCTTCAACGCCAAGTCATGAACTTAGGAAACAGTGTTAATTACAGCTTCAAAGAGCCACTAGTGTGATTAGTCTTGTGTTTATGTTAACTATTTTAATGCTAAACTACTATTCCTCTGAACATCTGCTGGTTGCTTTGCTCCACTAAACAGCTCCTTCAAAAGTTGGGAGCATAGCACACAGTGTTTCTATGGTTTCAGTTGTATAGGATATAGCAAAAAACACTGATTAATGGAAAAATATTTCTGGCTTGCTATCACTAATATTTTGTTTTGCAAGGTTAGAATGATATAATACACAAGTACAGGAATGTGTGTGGTGTTTGATATTCACAGAAACAGGCAAAGTTTTGTTGATATAGAATTTGGGGTCAATAATCAAGTATATTTAAGTACCAACACAGTAGCTCTTTATGGCCTGTATTCAAAACTTAGCCTACAAATTTCAAGCAAACACTCAGCTCAGAGAAACTGTGGGCAATGAACTAAAACATGCACCTCAGTGGAGGGGCTGGTCCTTTAGCTATCGTACATTTTTTCAAAGGTTGTGTTTGTTGTTTGACTTATCAAAATAAAGAAGGAAAAAAATCAACCTTAGTGACAATGAGAAAAATGGACAGTGAACTCAGTAGAGCTTATTATAGTTGTATTTACTTTGCTGAGATGCAGTGTAATTAGAAACACAACTAATGAACATCTCTGTTGAAAAGAATGTAAACTGACTCGATCCTCTACAGCTTAAAATGATGAATTTCATTAGATTACGTCTTGGTGATTATTACCAGTTACATTATCTGCTCAAACCTCTTTGAGTCAATCTACGTAGTTCTTGAATTAAATTTGATTTTTAGATTGAGCTGATGCACTTCAGGTACTGCAAATAGGGGTATCCGTAGCTGAAGATGATTGCTCTGAAGCCCTTATTAGCTGGATGCAAAGTACAGATTTTGATTTTTTAGGCCTTTTAAAAATATATTTGTGTGTGTGTGCGTGCGTGTGTGAGAGAGAGAGCGTGTGTGTCCTCAGACCCATTAATCCTGATCTTTAAATGAAAGGTTATGTTCTTTTTTTTGTGGATGCTCATTGTCATGTTGTCTGCTTAAAAGTGCAATCAGGTTTACAGTCTCTCTGACAGCCTGCGGTCCATTTCTCTTACTTTAAAAGCAAAGATTTTTAGTTCATCCCATTTGCCCACTAGGTACCCTATAGTCAGAGCTACTGTATAATGGGTACGAGGAAGACTAGCTCAAAAACGATGCCGTTATCTATTCAATGGAGTCAAGCATTAAAATCTTTCTGAGGAATTCGTGTTTATTTCTGGAATTTTTGTGACTTATGTGAATTTGTCATACGCCTTCCTGCACCCTTCCTTCAAGCAAAGGATAACAGCAGATGTACAGAATGCCTTAATTTCTAATCTTACTTTAATAACTGGTGATATTGGAATTATTAAAAAGATTGATCTCTTTTTTTTAAGGAAACTTTTACCTCATTTAGAATAAGCCAATCTTCCCTGGATTTTCTTTGACAGAGTTTTGGTGACCTCTGCAGGTTAAACTCTTATTCTGTATCCTTTTGGAGAATGATGCCATTAGTCATGTTCTTCTTTAGCAAGGTGTTACTAATTGAGTCACCATTTAAATAAGCTATAAATTAAGTCATGAAATTTTCAATTTCAATGAGTCTTTCATGGCCTTATCTCAACACATGGCCTTAAATCTGTATTTTACTTGACTGTCAAAGAATGTTAAAATAAACATCTGATGCAACCTTGTTTTCATCCCTACACTAAACACATTTTCTACATTCGCTCATTCTTATTTGAGGCAGTATATGGCTACCACATTACTGTGCAAAAGCCTTGAACATCCCTCATTTCTTTACATTTTGCAAGTAAAATGGGGAATGGGTGCAGTGCTTTATTAAATCGTACATGGAGTAAATAAAGCAAAAACAGAGTCTTTACAGTTCTAAAGAGTTTGAAAAGTCAGTATTTGGTATGACCACTTTTATTCTTCAGCACAGCCTGAACTCGTTTTTCCACTGGTTTTGACAAGATCCCCAACACCACTGGCTAAAATAATACAGATGCTGTTCATCTGCTGTAGATGGGGTTTTTTTTTTAAGGCCTGCCACTTCTTCTTCAGTCCTCCACTCATCCAAGCTCCTCAAATGTTTTTAAGGTCACACTGCACACTATTTCAAGATATGTCGAGTTAGTGAAAAGCTCTTGTTGGTGCAAACACACATTATTGTGCCTCATAAACAGTGTTGTCTTTGACATTTTTCATTACAAATGATAATGTGTTATCATATGTCTTTTACTTCGTTATGCTGGTAACAAAGTGCCTAAAGATACAATTTAAAATGGGTTCTTTGCTAAGTTGTTATGTTATGTGTACTCAAGGGATGAATCAATGTTTTGTCAGCACTGATTCATCTCTTGAGTTAGGTGCTTTTTATGCTAGAATGATTCATATGTCAGTGTTAAGTGGCTTAACAAACCATGAAAAAAAAGAAAAAAGAAAAAGATCCTCTAAAAATGGTCATGAACAACAACTGGACTCAAAATAAGTGAAAATGCAAAATTTATCTTATTGAATAAAATGAATATTTGCAAAGTTTAACTTTGAAGACAGTTAAAAAGGCTGATAATTTAGCATACCCAGGAATAATCAGCATATTGCAGAATGTTAAAAATTGCAATAAAATCATATCGTGAGTGAAGTACTGCCATAATTTCCTATCTTGGGTATGAAGTCTGGTTGGGTATCAATGGTGTCTGATGATTCCAACCTCTCATTTCTTTTACCACATATTTGCTATCTACTTGATCTGATGAATCAGTGCAAATTTCACACAGATATTTATGGTGTCCACGGAGGATGAAAGCTCTTGGAGCACCAGTACGCCCTTCACATTTGTAGTTTACAAGCTCACAAATATTTGACATGTAATCCTCTACACAGCTTTTTCACCACCAGTAGGTCAAAGTTATATTTGACCTTTTTGGAAAATATTTGCTGTATAAAGCTAATAACTTTTCTATGTTCCTTGCTAGTGGTTTGTTCTTTCCTACAACATACTACAAACTCATAAATACAAAAAGTACTATGGCCACGCATTCCTTGAACTTAATTGATTAAACTTGTACTGTTGAAAGTCATCCACTTGATGGCAGCATTGTGACTTTAGAAAAACTAAAAGTGCAACATTAATGGCATCATTCAAGTTTACATGCTAATACTGTAATAAACTTTATCTAATAATCTGTAATGCTGTGAAGTGAAAAACACTTTATTGGTATAAATATTACTGCATGTGTTCATGTATTTAACCAGTACAATGATGTCTATGTGCCTGTGTTCTAACCAGGCTGTGTGTTTAAATATATGTATAGATGTATCTTTATTTAATAGAATTCCTTATTTTGACTGTTATACCTTTAGCCCGTGAACTTGTTTAGGTCGTTTAATTTTTATATGATTTCTCTATACTTTTACCCGAGCACCTTTCCTATTCACACAATCAGACAATAATGCTATAACACATGCAAAAAGTTCCAAGATGGTCTTTAATCCTTAAGGAGTGCTCATTTAGTTATTTCCTGTTGACTTGCTTTTGAAGAGTGGCTTTTTGCTTCCCCCAGATTAAAATTCAAAGAGGGGGAAAAAAACTCATTGGAGAAGAAAAACAAAAATAGCCCTGCATAGCCAGCCAGGAGGTACACAGCACCATTTGTGTTTCATTATTTATGGTGAACCGATACACTTAAAAAAACGAAGAAGACATTTCTTAGAATTATGCACAGCCCGTAGTGGAGTTGCAATGCTTCGCTGCGTACTAAATTGACAATTCCCCCTGTAGCTGTGCATTGTTCTCAAGCACATCATGCCAGGGCCCATTTTGATGACATCATCACTGCTGTCACTCTCATTGTGGACTGACCCCCCCCAAGTAAATGGGTGTCACGGATTGTTGCACACCCATATCTGGTGGTCCGCTGCCCAGCACAGCAGCAGTCCCTGCAGTGTTGGTTTGCCGCAGCAGATTATACGTGACGACTTCATCTTAATCACATTCAGTTTCATTTTATTTTATCTGTACAGCGGCACTAGCTGCGAAGCACTCCACAAGTGAGTGCACACAAGTCTCTCACACAAGCAGAGGCCTTCTCACACAGGGAGAGAAACACACACACACAAACGCACACACAAGAAAGTCTGCTTTTGTTTAATTATCTATGGAAAACTTTCTGCCCTCATGCCGCACGCTAAAGAATACTTTCAAAGAAGTAAACTAAAAACTACGCAGAGGGTTTTAGTTTTTAACGTATCTGCGGTCACACCAGCCTACAAAGCCACACTGGTGAAAAAAATATTTTTACTTGACCACAAGAAAGAAATGCAATAGAATGTAATAGAATACTAAATTTCACCACTTGTGAATAACATTAAGTAAAAAAAAACATAATAACTAAGTTTGCTAATCATTAATGTGAAGTATTCTGATTTTATCAGCCAGTCAAGTGAAGGTTATCAGTCGTATGACCAGTGGAAGACATCGCAAGCTATATGGTAGACATGTGGTAGTGTCATGAAGATCGACTTGTAAAAACCCCAGTGATCCATATTACATAGCTATTGTTGCTTAAGAAGGGTGTCTTTTGTTGTTCTTTCAATGTGTAATTTCAATCAAGCAGGCAAATTCCAATGTCTAAACTAGCTACATATTGGTGATACGTACAGTAGAGGGAAATAATTATTTGATCCCCTCCTGAATTTGCAAGTTTGCTCAGTTACTTGTAGCCTATTCCGGCCTTGTGCAGGTCTACAATCTCGCCCCTGACATCCTTTGGTTTTGACAGATCTTTGGTTTTGTCCCTGGTGTGGGAGAAGCTTGAATGGAAGAAACTGATTCTGTGGACGGGTGTGCTTTATACACATGAGGAGTTGAGATTAGGAGTATCTGTAATTGATTGACTGAATGTAATTTGTATGTGGGATGTAGAGAATGAAATACTTAAAAATTGATTTGCATGTCACGGAGTAAAATAACTTTTATGGAATGTGTTTTCTTGCTTAACTCACTTGATTAAAATGAAACTACCATAAAAATTAGAAACTGTTCACTTCTATGTAACTGAACAAACTTACAAATTCAGCAGAGATCAAATAACTCCCCCCCAGTGTACGGGACTGATACTGCACATCCAAGCGACATAGCATTGCAAACAAGTGACATTTCACTGCTATCGTTGTTGTAAGTTCACCTATTCTTTATACTTTAGATAGGATATCATATAAACAAATCATATTTATATTGCACCATATGTATTGTATAAAGGATCTACTTTGTTTAAAGTCATAGCACTGAAATGGAAGTACCTCAGCTACCTCAAGAAGAGAATGTAAGTGCAAATCCAGTCACTGCTTTAATTCTACTTAATGTTTTCATACTGAAAACAGGGAAAACAACTCATCAAACCACAATAACACGTAAGCTTTGCACATTTCACTTTATGCTGCTGCATTAAACTAGTGCTATTCTAAGGTGTCGGACATATTCATGTTCGTAAAAGTGCATTGATATAAATGCAGCTAAACTTGTATTTTTGTCACCTTAATTTAATTTTTTTGTAAAGTTAATATTAAAAGTAAAATAACTATTAAAATAAACAACAAGGGACATGATTGGCATGTTTTCAGATGCACAGTAAGAATGCAGCAGACCCACTTCTTTTTGCTGCACTGAGTCTAAGACCGTGGATTAAATACAAAGACAGAAACACTACTTGCCGTTGTCCCACCGCTGTGGTGGTGGACAAAGCTCTGAATATACAGCAGACTAGTCTGTGCCAAAGTGAGCCGGGACTCTTCAATGGACTTTGAACACTTTTGACCTTGCTCTGACTCCAGACACACACTCAGAGAAACATGGTTTTCTCAGACGTGGCAGCGGGCCAAAATAAATAACCTGCCCTCAGAGTGTCGGCCGAACCGCAAGAAATTCAAAACCAGGACCCGGCCCAGCGGCACTCACTCACAGGGCTATCAGCGAATGACTTGCTGAAATTTTAATTGTCCGAATGCATCATGTGGTTTGGAAACAAAATCAAATCAGGACGGATCATCCTTCCCCTTTGACACTCATCCAAAGGAGAGTAGCATTTTTGATTAGGGTTTCATTTATTTATTTTAGGTGGCTCTGATTTCAAGGTTGGGTTACACCAACTTGGGGGACAAACAGATGACATTGTATGGATAGGTAATTCAAGAGTCTGCATGCTTCGATCCTCACAGATAAGAGGGAGATAAGAGACAGGTGTCTTGTAGAATAGAGGACATCCATCTAGAAACTTAATCGCCAAAGCTCAGTCAAAAATGGCTTCCATGAAATAAAGAGAATGATATCAATACCTTCCCATAAAGACCAGAACTGAGTACATGATGCTACATCTTCTATAAAATTTTTCTTTTTTTTGTTTTTAATCGATCCTCATTAGCATATAATACATGTGTTTTTAATATGACCTACTAATACTGTTTTTGGAAATGAATGTGTGTGACCAAGTGTTTTACTGTCCTTACTACATGACTGCAGACATGTTCCCTCCTGTCCAGTATCACCATTGTATCACTTGTCACTTCACCAGTCAGGTATTACAGCTGTAAATGTGATTAAAGAAATGCTAGAAGCAGACAGTAGACAAGGCAGCTCTTGTTGAGGAAGAGCCGAGTATGTGTGTCGTGGGGCACTGCCTGACAGTGGAAGCTTTTAAATTTTAAATTCAAGCACGATATATGAATAGAAAGTCCAAAAATAAGCTGGACACTGCAGCGTAAAACAAAACGTTTGATGCTTCAGATTTGAACTCAAAGAAAATCTCACATTCTCTTTCTAAAAAGCAAAGCGTGCAGTCATCTGGGTTCTCTTCGGGTTGCTGAAAGTGCATCTTCAAACGCACTGGAAGTCAGGGTGAGGGATGGGATGGCACGATGGTGAGCAAATATTGGAAAAAAGGTGATCAACAGCTCCGACATTCGAGGTAAGGACATATGGTGTGGAGAAAAAAAAATCAATGATATTCTACTCAGCATCCAGCGAGGGCCAAATGAAGTGAGACCTTATGCAGAGTGACTTGATTTTTCTTTTCCTTTCTGAGCAGGTTCATACCAAGCTCTATTTTAGCCCAAGTGATAACCGATAATAAAATATTTAATGACTTAAATAAATGTTAAAATCTAAGAAATATGCTCAATCATTAAAATCATGCTTTAGATTATGATAAATTTATGACAGAGACCCTTGGAGATTGAGCACTGTGGTGGATTTTAATGTGCCAACCTCTCAGGTTATTAATAGTTGTCCAGGACATTAATAATAGGACAGTAAATATTCATTGCGAGCCTCCATATCATGGCATAAAGGCTATGTCTGGCCGATTAAAAATGCATAAGGTGTAATGGGGCTTTATGAATAACTTAGAAGATGCATCTCACATGCTGGAGAATGGTGAAAGAACAGAAAAGGTATACAATATGACATTGTTAATGTACAACATAGTGTATGCAAAAGCAAAGGAAAAACAAACAATTTAAATCTGAAGGTTGCAAAAAGAAAAGGCATGGCCGAATCAATACTGGAGGGTCTTCACAAACAAAAGAACATCACTTCTTATATTAATGTTATGCATGTTTAATGCAAATGCTACCTAATGTTAAATGACAGGGTTTTAGAATTGATCCAACTGTATTACATTTGTCTTTATTCATGATGTCTCATCATCCACTTGTACTGTACGTGACCAGTAGATGTCAGTTTTGTATAACAGAAGGTGTTCGCGGCGGCTACCTTACCTCTGAGACCAGCTACAGTTACCGTTTTTCATTTGGGGCATCCTACACCATGTAACCGTGGTTACTGCACAGATTATAATGATTATTGAGTTACTATTAATTTAAATAAATTAACTGGAATATTATTATATATGTAACTTTTAGGTTACTTATTACAGCCTCTTGCAAGAGGTCATTTTGGTTCCTACCTGTTCATGATGGAACTTTTCAGAGTGTTACAGTTAACAGTGGGTAAGAACAGATGAGCGCACACCGTGCTATTGGGTTGGTTTTGTTCTAAAAGATAGTTTAAAGACAATTGTTGCCTGACAAAAAAAGAAAAAAACAAGGGTTGCAACATTAATGTGCAAATTGATGTTTATAGATTTGCCTCACACATAAAAAAAACCTAAAAATATCCACAGAAGTAAATCAGCACACATTCCATCTGTGTGACAAAGTATTGTATTTTTACCATTACTGAAATTGTTGTTTGGGAAAACTTCAGTGGCTCCTAATTGAGTCGAAGGCCTCATCCCAATCACTCCAAGTTTGCCTTATATTTCACAATCCATGTATATTTATTCTTTGAGATATTATTGAGTGTTTGAACCAACGGTGTAATCATACAGTGCCCTCATAAATCCCCTGTCAGAAACTTTTACATGACATTTACAGTAGTTTCTAACAGTCGTACAAACTTATACGACACATTACATAGCTTTACAAGTCCTAATACATCCACATTTGTTCTGTAAGTACACATACGACAAGTTAAAACATTGCCTACCCACCAAGCCAACAACCCCCTGTGTTGTTCAAAGACCTTCCTATTCTACTATTACAGTATATTTCAATACTTGTTGTAAGATGAGTTAATTTAGTGAACATGAAAGAGATATTGCCTGAAAAAAAACTGCTAGACTCATCTATGTACGACATGCTCTTCTTGGACGCACAGTATTGCTTGTAAAATAAATATATAAATAAATAAAAGAGCATCGCACTAAACTGGCACCCACTGGTGTTTTGTGAAGCAAAATGGCATAAAAATATAAAGCATGAAATCCCATGATAAATTGGAAAATAGTATTCATTCAAAGGTTAACAAATGGGTCTCCTCGGTTTCCTAGTGCTAGTGAGAACCATCAAACATGTTCTGGTTGTTTGACAGGGACATGCACGTGTCCCACCATCCCTGAAACTTTTTAAAATTTTGATTGCAGTTTACATGGATGTGATGTCAGTGCATTCTGTCATTAGTTACACTTTACACAGCGTTGTAACCTTGCATAGGAAATACACAAACCATAGTGTGATATGTTGGGAAAACTCTGCCGACTTCGAGAAAACAAACAAACAAACAAAAAAACTTTTATAGATTCATATAAAAATCCATATCTTTAGTTTTTTAGTTGTTAGTTGACAAAAATGAATAGAAATAATCTTGGTTGTTCTGACAGGACCCCACATGGACTTTCCCAGCTTCACTGATTGCAGTTATATGTTCATGTTTGTTATTAGATAATCTTTTCGGCTTTTCGCCCCCTTTTTTTCAGAACACTACAAATGTTCCACACTCAAACTAGTTTCGCTCCACATTATTTTTAAAAGGTATTGCTATAGCCACTTTGACATGCTAACCATAATGACTGTTACTGTAAAGATAATTTCACGGTTCAGTTTTAAAAGGAGTACTCTCAGACATGTCCGCTGTTTTGGTCTTAAAACCCAATCAGCAGAAAAAAATGTTCATTGTTTGTCCATAAACAATTCCATGGATGCCTGTATTTTATCAATAAGTGGTACTCAGCTCCTGGTAATGCTAGCAACTTGTGTTTTGAGTGATATTATTTGTATCCTACCTATAGATAAATTACAGATACTTATTTATTAGCAGAAATTGTAACCAAAATACGTGTGATGAATATAGATGAGCTGATGCTCGGTTTAATGCCATTCTTAGTTTGGACCTCCAGTATTGCTTGCACTGTCTGTCTGGATGCTATATTGTGGTTACATTCCACTGGGGCAATAAAAATGATATAATGTTATGGGATAATGTATCAGGGGTAGCACTCAATTTTGTATCTTAAAACATTTCCTAAATAATTTGGGTTACAGCTGACACACTCTCTCTTGGGGATTAAGACTATATGTATACAGCCAAATCTGTTATTGCTTGTCTGGGGGTGTCTGTTGGAGCCAGCTGTGGAACCATGGGCTTTTTAAAAAAAATAAAAACAGACTGGTGATGGTGCCAACGAACTGGCAGTAGCACAGCACCACACAACTCCTGGGCCCAAACCTGGAACCACTGACGTCGGTGGCTATGGGAGGAACTACTGGAAAGGTTTCACAGCTTTTTCACAGACACGATAAGGGTCGTACTGCCTGTTTGTTTCACTCACTATAAGAGGATCTTGAATCGATGACTTTTCTTTCTTGGCAATTCAGCCATCATCATCTTCACCTGTAATGTCATGTTGCTGTCACACACCTCTACTGGGATTAAATCAAGCAACCAAGATATGATTTTAGCCTGGTGTTTAGCCTTGTTTACTATCTATGTGCCACTTTGTAAGTAAAGCAAAATGTGAAACACTGTACTTTGTCTAAGAAGTGCTGTTTACAAAGAAAAAATAATTTTCCACACCTTTATTTTTAGTCGTTTGTTGCATTTTGATTTATAATGATGAAACTGTTATGCCAACTGATTTTTCTCTCTGCACAATGTCTCATAACAAGTTTAACTCTTTTCTTTTTTTAAATATGACACACCTCTGCTCTTTTTGATTGCACAGTATTATAGCTAATGACATATCTGAGTTTATGTCAGCCACCAGAGGGTTTAGATTTGAGAAGTCAGTTCGTAAATGCGAGCTTACTTTCTTTGCCAAACCTTGAGTGTTATTTCTGGAATAGGTGGTCTGTTTACCTAGGAACATTTAGTATCCCCACAATGTTTTCTTTTTGGCAATTCTTAATTTAACATAATTCGCCCATAATTGGCTTCCCCGCCCCCTTCCCTTTTGTCTTCAAGCTTTTCTCTATCACCTAGTGTCCCTGGGGCTCAGCAGAGATGTTATATCTGTGCTGCACACTGCGGACACTCATAGAGCCCCGGAGCAAATGAGTGGACATATATATCACTTGACTGTGTGTCAGGACGATTACTGGATAAAGATCACAATATGACACTTTTCCTTTTCTGTGCTGGCTCACTGAACAGAAGGAAAGCTCCTGCAGCTCAGCATGCCCCTGTCCAGGATATTGATCACATTTCTCAGACCTAAGACCTCTCAAGCTTGTCAGGGGAAAATCATTCTGCTTTTTTTTTTCTTACCTTGAAAGAAAGCACACTAATTCTTTCTCTTTCTTGAGAAGATGGTGATGTTGTTCTTGCAGTCAAATATTTGATGATCCAGTCTTTTTTCGATCTCTAAAATGGATCATGTTGATCTGAATAATGTACAACATATGATTGCTCTGCACTTTAAATGACAAAGTACCGGGGAGGAGCCTTTTGGTATATATTTATATATCTATTTGGACTAAATATATAGATTTAGTCCAAATAAAAGGCAACGGCATTTTCAGATACTACAGTTTTCAGCAAGTTTATTTTGAGCTTGTTGCAGTAAAAGCCAGGTATTAATACACAAACAAGAGCTGACTAGTGCAGGTGGGTTCTACAGTGTTAACAAAAGCACTTCCCTCCTGGTTTAAGATGTGTTTTCAGGGGATTTTTTCAGTAAGAGCTTAAACTTGGGGAGCAGAAGAACGAGAGAGTAGGATCAGTTGTTTTTGGCGTTTCCATGCTAACAATAAAAAACAATATCATTAATATGTTTGTTTCTCTGCAAATCTTTTACATTCCCCATTGAAAGAGTAATTAGTTTTCTACTCACTGTGTAGTAAGCACTCCCTTCTGCAGATTTACATGGTAATTATAATAATGAGTTTACTTTCTGAGTATGATATACCCAAATCAGTTGCACATATAGAGCCTTTGTTTTGGTAATGTGGGGAAACACATATTGGACTCTCTATAGAGCTCTGCTATTATTCTTTCCTCACAATCTGTTTTCTGAGTGCTAAAGGGGAGCGGGAGCCTTATGACCCTTAATCTTCCCTATTCCTTTCTAGAATGGCCAGAAACAAATCAATAGTGCAAGCAAAAGCATTTTTATATATGCAGTTATTAGGTCATAAGCTACAGTATGTCACACTTCATTTTAGCAACAGCTAAGGCCTCCAGTGGGGCCGGCTTTCTCCCAGCCCTGTCCCTGCAGGGACATTATGAGAATCATAAATAATATGTGCTAATGAGATATGAATTGATTACGTGGGGAAAAGCTTGACGCTCTCAATCCATCACTCTAAATGATGTTTAACAATAGATTACCAGCCAATAATTCCTCCAATATGAGATTAAATAAAATAGCAGGGCAGTTTTCAGCAGACTACCGCTACCTCCCTCTCCTCCCATTTTCCAACGGGTGGAAATAAATCTGCTCAATTACTGTACCACCAATCCGTTTTTCACTGCTAAGGACATTATTATTTCATTTAGAGCTTGTTCATGCATCATAGATTATTTCATTTTACTCAGTCAATACGGAGAAGTGCAGTATTTTATTTTATCCACTGGGGCTTATGGTGAAGTGGGGTTTTAATGGAGTATACTTGGCTCAGGAAGAGTGGCTTGTTGTAAAATGGAGAGAAACGTGGTTATCACCTGGGTGCAGTTAGAAAAACCCAAATATTCATGCTCACATATGCAGTTTTCTCAGAGATATATACATTCGCTCCATGCTTTCCTCGGGCGCCTGACAGACAATGAGAAAATGGTTCTCCTTCAAACCTGTGATCAATTGAAACTGCATTAGCTGTGCCTATAAGATGATTTGGAACATCACTTCAATCCCAAAGAACAATGAAAATTGGATAACACACATGCTCACTGGGCTCTAACTTAGCTGCAAATCATGTTAAGGTTTTCAGTAAAGCCAAAGTTGTGATTGGTTATTTCTCCTTTAACTGCATCAAGTTGTACCTCTGAGGGTTTACTTGTGATGATCTGTGTTAATGTGTGTTCTTATCGCTTTTCTATAGCTCAAAGACACACAGGCCTAGAAACAAACAACGCAGAAAGTGGGAGTACTTGCAATTAAATCCCAAATAAAAGCTTTGATCATTGGGTAATGTCTTGACACGAACTCCAAAATGCAGCATTTTCATCTAACAATTGACATCATTTTGACATTTTCCTGTAACTGCAGACCAGCCATATTCAAAATACAGGGCAATAGGCCTTAGTGAGAATGGTGGACCTTTATCTTAGGAGTGCAACGCTGGAGATAGAGAATGGTTCGCTGTTCTTCTTAGCGTCCTATCTCTCAAACAGCTCCTGTAGTTGCGCCAGATGACCAAACTGCTTTGTAACTGTGAAATAACCTTATACTGTACAGTATTTCTTAATAGGTTCAGTTGAAAATGCTAATCTGTTGGTTGGGTCAGTCAGTCTGAAGTATATCAACAGCCATAGCATATAGATTACCATAGGATTGTTTTATGGTTTACGGATGAATCCCGTCAATGTTTGCTAACATCCTCTGTTGCCACCATGGGGCTGGCATTTGCGGGTTCATATGAAAAAACGCAACAACAAATAGACTGACATGAAATGTGGTGCAGACATGTTCCCCTGTGCAAATGTAACTTCAGTGATCTCCTTGCATTACCAGAGTGGCAAAAAAAATTCAGGAATCAGTGTTCCTATACAATCTGAAGACTGTCAGAATATTTGTTTCAGCTGTCGTAATGTGATGTTCGTAGAATAATCTTCAACTAAACAAGTTCAGAAATTAAACATATAATCAAGAGCCTATAACCAAGAATAGTGTATCATTTTTCAAATTCAGTAATATAAAATAAGTATTCTGAGTCTCATGTTTTTAGATACAGGTGATTCAGTCATGGAAAAAGACTAAAATGATTTAACATGCTAGAATTAAATCCCCTTCAACTTAGCATTTTGTCACTTAACTTCATATTTCATTGCAAAATATTCTCAAATTTGAACACTGCACTGTGATGTTAATTTAAAAACTAATAAATACATATTCTGCTACAGTAGATTCCCACATATCAGAGTTAGAAAAAAGTTTGCTTCAATGATGGACTATTTCTGCTTTCTGCAGAGCATCTTTTGCCCACATTTGCAAAACGAGGTAAATCTGTTACGTTTACTGAGATCAGCAGCAGATTTTTGAGTCAATAAATATGTAAAAATGACTTGAATCTGTAACAATCATGGACCACAAGTTCGAACTTGTGACGGACGCAGTGAATAACAGTCAGATTAGGGTTGTGGAGTGTGGGGGAGTGTGGCTGTTCCTCTCTATCAGCACCTCGGAGCAAATGCACAATCACTTGCAAATCCAACAACCCATGCACATCATTTCTTCAGAGATCTCTTCGTGTATGGCAAATCACACCCTGTTTATGACCAAAATAAGGTTACCTCCAAAACTGAAGTTGTTCCCATCAGTCTATACTTGGCAGAAAGTAGTACCAATGTTTTTATATACTTGGTAATCAATGATAGGTTGGCAACATGCTGAATTGCCTTTGTAAAATAAATATTATATGTGTTGTAAATGTTAGCATAGCTTTGTCACTGGGTGCATTTTAGTATGCAGCTCAAGAGCACTGCTGTGCTTGGGAACAGCTGGGTGCCAGAATTATGCAATAGCCTTTGGTCTTGCAATACATGCTTCAGCAGTGTGGTAAAGTGTACATTTCAGTCAATACATGTGTGTTATACATCAGTTTATGATCAAGCCATGATGATCTTTAGAAACTAATCCCACTTCCCCACACTATATTCCACCTTAAATATCAACTCTTCTCTGAATCTTACACATCTTATCTCCGAGTCTTGCATGTGGTTCCTGAGTTCCTTTATACCATGGCTTTGCACCATCTCTCTTCATCTCTTTGTATCCTGTCTTCTGTCCATTCAGTCCTCTTCTCCTCTGTCGCTTTGCTCTCTGCGTGGGCTCCTGTGGGTAAGGAGTTGAGTAGGCTTGTCTAGTGGCTGAAGTCGGGGCTGGATTGGGAAGAGGTGGCTGTCACAGTGTCTGATTAATGACCCGTCGGTTGCGTGTCCAGCCACATTAGGGCTCCATGTATCTACCAGCGTCCACACGGGGCGAGGGGCTTTGTTCTGGGAGGAAATGGTGTCAGTGGCCCACAGCCGTTTGCCTATAAAAAGATAAAGATTTACTGTCATCAAAGGGCAGATTAAAGCCCACAATGGTGACATTGATTTTTTTTTTCTAAACCAAAAAATTCACATTTTGGGAAAACCCATTCCAGGACCAGAGAGAGATATGATCAGCTTATTTGGAAAGGATAATATGGAATCTTCTCTCAGAATGAACTTTGAAAGAAGTAAATTGTAAATATTGATTTCTGAAATGAAGTGTCAATCTTGGTTGGGCCGAGATTATTTCTATCATTTGGCTCAACCCCCAGCAAACGATGAATTCAAAACTGCTGACAAAGTGGAGTGTATAGGATTTCTGTTAGGAGCAGTCGGCAGCGCTTTACCGCTTGGCCGGCCTGAGCCCCTGCCGGTAATGGCTGTTCAATTTTATCAGATAACGGAGGAGATCTCATCAGAGGCGAAAAATGAAATGAACTGTGACTCAGAATCAGGATCCCTGCTCTTATCCTAGCAAAAATCATCGGCGCGGGGCCCAGGGCTTTCCATTATTTCAGGTCACTTCATTACGGCCCCGCACACAGGACCCAATTGCTACAAACAAAGCAGGCCCTTCCTGCCTCACCCAGGGGTCGAATGTGAGGGGCAGTTTGATAGGCTCTTGACGTGTCCAGGGTTATCCTATTACCACTTAAGAGGGTTGCTGAAAGGCAGCAAATCTCGCTTACTTGTTTGTTATCCTTTCTCACCCTTTTGTGTCATGAGAGGTTTTATTGCTCACCTTATTTCTCATGTTGGAAAATAATTCATCTTTTCCACTTGCAGTTCAAAATGGATTTCCTTGTCCTCAGCTTCGCTCCTTGTTTCATTTATTTTGAAACAGATGACGGAGACAAGGTGAACCGAAGAGCACAAAGTCACCGGTACCTTATGAAATGTACGTACTTTTACATCACACATAACAAACTTTTGTTTGTTATGCAAGTTTTTTCCCTATCCTTACACCAGCCTCTACCCTCGAAACCCTAATGAGAAAAACTTGGAAGGGGTTAAGATAAATAAACAGGGAAAATAACTACGGCATGATTATCACTTGCTACTTTCTGAAGCGTGTGGGTTTACATGTGTGTATATGTGTGTATTTCCTTACTTGCAATAATGAATGAAATAAGCTGTTATCGCCTAGGAATTTGTAGCTTTGTGAGTAATTACAGTTTTTGTTCCAGCCTCCATAGGCTCAGTATTGATCTCTAGGAGGAGGGTGGTCGATACACATGGAGGGCAGGGGCATTTGATAGCTACATAGGAGAAAAATGACGTTGGTCTTAGCGGGGAGATTTGTAATGGAGTGATAAGATGAGCTAAAGGTAGGGAAACAATGACTGAGAGTTCTCTATATTTCCAGACGTCTTTACTGGCACTCTTGAGTCTAAAATGTTTGTCTGTAACTATATTATAGGCTGCTTTTTATTATTGGCATTTAGTTTAAAATGGGCCAAATAAGATGATGACAAATTTTTAAAAAAAAATCATCCAATCAATCAAACCAGCACATCTATACTTTGACATGCAGGGTTACAGTGTCCCAGTGAAGAGTGCTTTGTAATGTCATTTATGAGTATCATCTTTTTCTGTGCCTCTAGCCACGCACATTTAAAATGACATAGCCAAAATCTGTGTATAGTAAAGCAAAGATTAAAAAAGATACTTTACTTTTTGTCCTACTTGTTAAGCTTGATGTATAGGCCTCCAAGAAGCTCCAGAAAGTGCTTTTAGATTTAACTTTATCTGACTTATTTTCATGCAGAAAAGACGCTGAGTCACTGCATTCTGTGCAAGCTTCAGGCCATAGACCAGTCCACTCACAGATGGATTGGTATAAATGGTGTTTTTATGTTATTGTTAAGTACATAAAGTCAAATGCTGATTTTTTTTTTGTGCTATGTTGCAATACTCTGATTTTGTCGTACTGTAAACCCAGAAGTCGTACAAGAACTGTCTGTTCACTGCCTGCCAACATGGTTTGCCTTTTTTAGAAACTCGATGAAATATTGATATCTTGTTAATAATACACATAAAATACTGTTATAAGTAGTTGTGTAATTGTTGCTTTTCTACATTTTGTACAGTTACTGTTCCAGGCTCTCTTCTAACCTGCATGAAAAAACATGCATCTATGTATTTTGAGGTTAATATGCTGAAAGAGACAGCATGCTATAGACAGATTGCAATAATACCTACATTGCATGCCGGTCCATAGTTCCACTCCACTCTTTAGATCAAAATATTGTACTTTTCTCCATTTACAGCATTTTTTCACAGCTATGCTTACTATCTTTACACTTATACGTTTTATTTTAAAGAACAATCGAGAAGATTAAACTTCATTTACCAGTAATCAGAACTTAATAACATAACCTAACAAAGGAGTACTTCCTGAGAGGATTGAATGCCCTGAAGGTGGACAATAAACACTGCACTAGGATTACTTTTAAACAAACACAAACTTTATGAATGATAAATAATGATGTAGACTTATTACTCCCATCTGTTTTATATTATAAAACAACATTTTGGTTGTTAGCAGAGTTTGCAGTTTTCTTTAAAGAAACTATTTGGTCTGCGTAGTGTTTTTGACCAATAAAATCCGATCAAGTGGTGGTCTCTGAAACACGACAGGCTGTTGTTCTGTCTATGCGGTCCAGTGTTGTACCACCCGAAGAAGAACATCCCCTGATTCCTCTGTTTGAGAGACACATGCCATGCGGAAGTCCCTGAAGAGGTCAGCTTTCACTTCCTAAAATTGGCCTGTGTTGAAAATCCTCTAGTCTCCTATCTCCTAGAATACTCCTGTGTGACCGCACAGAGGACATTTACAACAAAAAGAAAATGGCCTTATTCCCTCTCCTATCTCATCCTCTCAGAGTAACGCAAAGTTGACATTAATAGAAAATAAAAAGGAAAAAGTCTCGAAACAAAGTTGAAGCCTTTGGTTACGTTTCAGAGCACAGGGCAATTTAAAAGCCTGAAATGTGGAATTAGAGAGGATTTGATGCGTTTCAAATTGAACGAAGGGGGACACCATCAGTGGCGTTTGCACCTTCAGGCATTATTTAAGTAATGTCTTGTGGCACGTTTGAGGCATTGGAAGGCAAGGGCATAGAAATGAGGGATTTATGTAGACGCCAGTGCAGTTTTATCTCCTTTCTTCAGTCTGAGTGCACGCTCCGCTGAGTAAAAAAACAAGCAGGCATACAAGCAGATTCAGATCATACAGTGTTATGTGTTTGAGTTATCTGGATATTCACTTTAAACAGCATCTAAATCAAGCTGTTCTCAACGGACCTCATCCACTCCTTATCGAAACACAGGCAGTGCCAGATAACTTGATTTGCTTAAGGAATGGAGGAGATATTAACAGCACTTGACTACGGCAGTGGCCCCTTCTGTTGTTCGTATTAAACCTATCCAGCACTTCATTATACCTTAACTCTCTGGAGAGTCTCTGCGTACAGTCTCTCTTTATCTCTTTTTCTCCTGTGTTTTGCTCCCTCCTTCTCTCTCTCTCTCTCTTTACCTCATGATACAAGCATCCTGGTAGCAGGCAAGAGCATCATCAACATGCGCAGTGTGCCGGTGTCATGCAGATAGCCTCTGTGTTGGTAATGGAGGGAACAGCGATCGATGGGGAGCAGGAGATGGCTGTAGCAGAGAAGCCTCTGTTTGGCTAGCCTTAATCCTGATGAGTAATGCTGCTGTCATAAAAGAAGGGATAATTTAATGCTGACGCTTAAATCGGCGATAAATGGCCTGTTGCTGACACGGGGTGAAGTAAAGCAGCCCGTCACAAGTTTTGAAATACCAATTTTCACTAAGAAAGCTTTAGGATAATCAACCCAACAAACCAGCAATTATTCTATGATTGGAAAGACTGAAAATGTGATCAGGGGACCGTGACATGCCAATGATGTCATCATGTTGTCCGTAAAGTAGTTTTCTTTATTTTCTTTTTTTTCTCCCTATTTGTGTCATTTCATTGGTGTTAGGTCAAAATCTATATACTGGTAAATTTACCAGAACAGAACTGATTGTTACAATGTAACAAATTTGTTACATATCATATTTTGAATGATATAAATATGTAAAATGAATAAGTCTATATATTCAAACATTAATGATGACTTATATGTATAGAAGATTTAATACCCGACGTGTTGTTTCATAAGGTGCCATGATGATGCTCAGCCAAACTTCTTACCGCCTCACTGTTGTCGTCTGTGCTATTTTCCAGACTTTAAGTGTTTTTATGGTGACTTATTTCAATAACTGAAATTCGATAATCAGCGGCCACTCTGCTGCACCTGGAAGACTAAATATTTGCAGTGACCATTAAAATACGTCGTGTAACAACGCAGACAAAGAACGTTAATTATTATTATTATTATATCAGTATTAATAATCTTAGTAGGGATTCCTGGAAATCTATATTATGTTAAGCAACAATAGTACAGCAGCACTTGCAAAACTGCTCCCTAGTCATTGCAAATGCATATTCCTCTATGCTTTTGAAACATGGACATTAACAGCTAGTTGAGAGAAAAAAGATATGGACATTAGAGATGAGATATTTCTGCAAAATCCTCCTTGGATTCACCAAGTCGCAGAAGCCAGTGGACCATATAAAGATTTTTTGTCAGTAAAGAAAGAAAGAAAGCTGTCGTTGATGCGAAGGCATGAAAGTACATAGAATGACTCTGGACACCTTGCCTGCGTCTCAGATGTTGAAGCGCATAGACCCGTACAACCTCCAAAGCTAAAAAATGAAGCAAATATGTGAAAAAAACCTTCAATTAAATAGCCTCTTGAGGTTCTCTCCAAATGCGAGTCAGTACCGTATAGTTAAAGTGTTAAAGTGCTGAAATCTAGAGCAGAAATAAACCTGAAAATTTGTTTTTTAGCCTCTTTTCCTTTTTCCCCTTTTTTGTGGCAGGTGTAGCAATGTGGATTTTATATAGACTTCACATAAAGGTTTAAATTTATACATGACTACATGACGGGAAGGTGCCAACCTGAGTGGCCAGCTTTCTGCCAAGGAACTGGACTGGGTTTGTGGTGTTGTTGCATTATAGAGACATGAATGCAATTATCAGACAAATCTTGTGGTCAAACAGACAAACCTGTACTCAGATTCTCTGGTGACTGAAATTGTAGTAACATTTTATTTATACCGCAGCACCGATTAACAGGCGTCCGTGTCTATGCATGGTTTCCCACACTTTACCAATGCACCTTTCTAACCAAACTACATATCAGTAGCTGATAGCTATGTTCTCTTTGGCCTCTAACTCAAATTTAATTTTTATAAAATCATAAGACATTACATATTTTGTCATAATCTGAGCATAAAATCTTAATTCACTTAGGGAACTTTGTTCCTGTAATTTAATAAGTTCTCTTTTTCGTTCTTTGTGCTCTGCCTATTTATAATCACCAGAGGTGCTTTTTTCTCTTAATTTTAATTACTGTATCACAACAATAAAAGGAAAAGACAGAGAAAAATCTCTTTAGGTAACAAGTTTTATGACCTCCTTCAGGGAGAACAGTAAAACAATAAGTTGGACAGCTGGGAAGGAAGATGCTCCTTTTTTCCTCATATAAGTGCCTTTTTATGCTTACTAAATGAATATCTTGAGGGATACTAATTGCCATATACAGGCAACGTGAACTATTTATCTGCAGTTATACTGTTTGAATAACAAATTAAAGTCTGCCTTTTTTTGTTGTTCTCAAAACATAAAGACTTTTATGTTAAATGTGTCATTTTCCCTGAAGACACAAGCTGATTTATGGTATCTCTAGTGATATTCAGAGTCTTTTTTTAAATTTTTAATTTGTGTGAGAGGATGTTTGGATCTTGTATGATTTCTGTCAGCCACACTGTAGCTGTTGCTGGAGGATGACATGCCCACACTAATCCATTTACAGTGGCTTCACGTTGAGATGGTTTTGATACTCAGACTGTTTGCAGGCCACACAGGGACCTTGTGTACAGAAACTTAAATTGATTTGATTCCTAACTCCCTTATCTCTAAATGTTTAGGAAGAGAGTAGTTTTTTTTTTTTTATGATTTATTACTTCAAAGCCATAAAGTCTCTTGTTGACACAAAAGCAAAGAACTCACTCACGCAGCCTATCTCAGAGGCCACCGCGCCTCGGCCCAGGGCTGCACTTCCCCAACGTGACTCAAGAAGGCATTTTGATTTTGTTGACAGAGGCTGTGGGAGGAAATAATGGAAAAGATAAAAACTTCAATTATGATTTTTTTTTTTTTTAACTCTGGCAAAACGTTGCCTCGGTATGACAGATTATATGATAAATGACACATTTGAAAGTTGCTTGTTGTTTAAGATGTGATGATTTCTTGAGCGGCAAATAGGGTGCCTTGACCTTTTTTTTTCTTTTCTGAAATGCAATTGTTTAGTCCCCTGATGTGGCGACTGTTTTTGATGCAGGAAATGATATAAAGTGACGGTGCAAAGAGGCACATCTCAAGATATTTTCTTTATCTTAATATTCTAAATGTTACTTTATCTCACAGTTATCATGCGGCCTGCTATAGAGTTTACATTCCATCGCTGCGCAAGTTGATGCACAAAACTGTCTTCTGCTCTCCTGTGGATTTGTGTACTTTGTTGCTGCTGAGACTTAAAGACCAATGTAGCTAGGCAGGAATGGGCTAACACAGCCATTTGACCTTGGGTGGCTTATTTGCTCCAGTGAGACAGCCTAAATATTTACCTGTCATTGTTGATGATACTCCAGGCTTCAATGCCCTTAATGGTTTTGATGGAGAAGCAGGGCTTTGCAGCACCCAGGTGATGGAATTGCGAAATTAAGAGCAGTGAATTGGGCTATATCTTTAGGACACTGCGGCTTTAATTCTGTGTCTTATAATACAACCGCCTTAATCTGTAAAAGACTGGAGCAAGATAGAAGAGAAGCCGAGAATTGCAATGGAAAACAATGTGTCAACTGCCTCACTTTAACCTTGACAAGGTCTGTTCTCTGGGGGTGAGGTGTGGGGAAGTGCAGGTTCCAAACAGAAGTCCTGCTTACAAGGATATTAACATAGATAAATAGCATCACAGTGTTAACATAGTACGGCAAAGATTTACCGCTCTTATTTTTATCCTGTAAGCTCCGTCTACATGTGTTGAGACAACTAAAGCACCGAGATAAGGTTATGGAAAATTGTAGTTAAGTTAACAAAAGGGCAAACTATAAGAGAAGGTCTGCAGCAGGACAGGAAGTCTGATCTCTTCCTTGAAAGGCTTACACGCTACATATTAATGGGCCCTCACAGGATATAGACTGAGTCTTGTTAGCTCTGGTCCTGGTTCCTAAACCCTGCCTTCACCCCCATTCTTTTATTTTATACCTTGCTACAGTTAAGGAATACTGCTTCCTGTTTGGCACTGGAAAAGCACTGGTCCCCTGTTCTCTTTAGTCCTCTTCTTCTCTCTCCTCTTCCTCCACACTCAGCAGGCTCTGAGAAGTCTGCTGCTTTGAGTCTCATAGCCACGCACCAGAGGGATTGCTGATCCCCATTTCAGATAATGGCCCTCAATCTCTTATCATTTACAGCTGTCCACCAGTAAACAACAAAACAAAACAAAACAAAAAATGATAGAAATAGATGAGAGGCAGGAGGAAAGTCCTCTAGTCCTCTCAAAGCTTCTACTCCCGCGCTGCCATTGTTGGACGCCTTATGACGATAGTTATCAAAATCATAATCGTTTACACTGCCTTATCCCCACACACCAAAAGTTTTCAATTTTCAGGATTGATTTGTTTCAGACACATTTATCTTTTCAGCAAAGGAGATCGAAAGCTCTGGGCTTTTTTTTCTGTCAAACTTTTGATTGGTCCTCAAGCTAAAGCTGCTTCCACAGGAAGGCAGCGAAATTGAAATGCCTGGACTGAACTTGCCTTCAATGCTTATTACTACATCATGCCATGTGAATAGGCCACCATAGTCCTAATCCAGATGCACAGCACAACATGGACTATTCAGTGTACCATCTGGCAAATATAATAAGGTAAAATAATGCATTTTTAACCCTCCCTAATTGGCGAAGTCATTTCATTATTATAAATATTAGGTATCTGTAATGGGGAACACTAATTCCTTTGACTAGACTAAAGATTCCCGCCTTCAAATAAGCATGCTAATCTAATTAGAAAGCTAGCAGAGCTGAACGACTACATTTTCTCATACTTAGCATTGGAGGGCCGGGGCTTTGTGGAGCAGATGTGCTGTGAAATTAATTTCCTCTGGTGTAACCGGAGACGCTCTTCTCACAGTCTCTGTTATGAAATTTCCATTTCACAGATGATAACCTATTATCACTTTATTCAAGGGAAACGTGTTAATGGCCAGGAGGAAGATTGAATTATTCATATTTGCTCATTTCTATTCTGCAGCGCGGCCCTGCTCTTTTCATGCACTGAGAGAGGGCTAATGTAAACATGACCAGAATCCTTGTAAATTGGCTTGTAGAGGAGGCTGTTAGCATAGTGCCTGGGGACTGATGCTAGACGGGGATAACAGCTGATATCTGTAAAGTACAGACTCTGTGTGTGTGTTTGTCTGTGAGAAAGAGAACGAGAGGCAAGAGTGTGTGTGCGTATGCACGCGCGGCAGTGGGTGATTGAGTGAACAAGTGAGGGTGTGCTCCTGCGAAAAAGTGTGTCAACAGTGTAACAGGGATGCTACAAGCTGGTAATGGAAGCTAATTGGACCGGGAAGAAGGTTGCCTCGCTGCTAACATGCAACACACTGAGGAATGTGGACTCAGGTGATCAGGCTACGAACTGCTGTGACACACACACACAGTGCATTTTCCATCTGTAGAGCTTCTACTGTGTTTTCAGAACACAACAGTACCCAAAAAGTCACTTTGTGCACTCTTAACTAAGTTTTACAGTCGGTAAATGTTTCCTGGAGCAGCATCCCAGGAAGTTAAAGAACAGCTTTATTTATTTCCTCAGTTGGTGCTGGTTGGCTTTAAGTGCTTCAGTATGCTAGGACAGGAAGGAGCTCATTCACAAATAATGAGGCGTCCCGTCGTAGTGACGTCCCCGCCGTTCATTCACTAAATATATGTGACCCCCATAGGACGTGAGTGTGTTGCATGTATGATGTTGTAAAGCTCACAGATAAGACTAATGTGTATTTGTTAATTCCTTCCCATTTCCTTCAATTCAAATAGCAAAAAAACCATATGGTTGCGATTTATTTAAAAGTGTCCTGTAAAGAACGCTTTCTTTCATTAGGGGTAGCAGCGGTGACTGTCATTTCCTGTAGTACAAAAATGTGCTTATTTCTCTGTTTGCCTTTCTATGGCAGCTCGAGATGATTTAGGTAAGAGGAAACTCTTTTCTACTACTTTTCTAGCAAAGTTTGACAAATTCCTCCTGTCATATTTATACAAAAATGTAGAGCACACATTTTGTCCAAAGAAAACTTCTAAAACCGAAGTTTACAACTCAAAGGCCACCCTGCAATACGTCAAAGAAGCAATGATGGTGTCTGTCTGAAGCAAACATTTGGCAAACCATTAGGACCGCTATTCAGCCCAGACTATTTTATGAGAGAAATTAAGGGTAGAAAGAGACATGAGCACCATGTCTCCCAGAAGTTGAATTGAGGTCTGTTCTTACTTTTACAGCCAATAATGAGATTATATTTGAGCTGAAATGTGGCCATCCTCTTTACCCATGACAGGAAGCATTATAGATGTCTGCTATCCAAATCCATCTTTCCCATGGGAATCTGTTTTCAGGACACTTACATTGCCTCTGCTTTACATAATGCCTCTGGCATTATGGGTATTGATTATTAAATCTATGATGAATAAAATAGTCATGAATGCAAACAGATGTATTTTCAAATTTGGATTGAACGTTGCATCCATTATTAGTGTGGATGATTTTAAAGTCACTTTCAGAAAGTCTACATTTTGCTTTTATATGAAACATTTGATAAGTAATTGCATAACTTACAGTTCTCTAATGTGAACATGCAATAGTCAGCTTCACATAGCAGGAAATATGTATGAACCTCAACACATTAATCAAATATTCTGTGATCACTAGGTGGCAGTAGAGTATACTCTAAATGCACATATGTATATTGCTCCGTGTAAGGTCCACTTCTAGACTCCCCTGCAGCTACAGAGAGGTCGCTGATGTGATGTGTCCTACACCTTTAAACAGCGTTTCCCTTACCTGAGGACAATACCTAACTTTTACCACTGCTGTCATAAGATTAATTCAGATATCACGTGTAACTATTATAAGGGGAAAAAAAAAAATCTTTGCATTTTTGATCGAGTTAAATAAATATTTCAGAAATATTTGACCTAATCTGAACACTTTTTATCGCCACGTTTTCATGTCTACATGCCTGTCAATGGAATATCAGCATTGCGCTCCAAGTCCATGTGTATGCAAATTTAGCTTTTCACTAAAACAAATGAACCAAAGTAACCCTTTTTAAATGCTAAAAGCAGAGCAGTGTGAGACAGTTATAGTTTCACTGCTCGCACTGTTTTGTATTTCATGCAAAAACCAAGTGGAACCGCAAGTAATCATGCACTCTGGTGGACTCTGTCAGCAACATATTTGTCCCAATTAAATTAAAACTAAGAATAAGTGAGATAAATCATGAATATGCATGGATTTCAAAGAAGTGAAAAACTTGTCTAATAAAGTGACTCTCTGACCGCAATCCTTTTCGAGAACCTCTCTATTATAATGCCGCTTAACACAATCCATAGCAATTCAAATCCTTATCAATATCAATTTACTCATATCAATAAAGAGCAGGCTCCCTCTGGATCCGTTCTCACTGGCATCTGTCTGACATTGCAGGCCCCTCATCACACCCAGACAACTCCCCCCTCCTCATCGCACACAGCAGCCCTTGACTTTGGCGTCAATAAGGCTGACCGTCTTTGTGAGAGTATCGACAGTTATCAAAAAATGCCCTTGATGTAATTTCATGCCTGTCGACACTCACGGGCCATATTCTAAGGATTATGGGATGCCTGCGTGCCACAGAAGTGAACGGGACCGCGGCGCTAGGTGCCTAGGCCTTGGTCGCTTTATGGAGCCTTTAATGGCCCTCAATGCCAATGTTAGAGTCACAATGGCCCAAGTACTGCAGAGTGTCCACTGGGGGCTACCATCAACCTCAGCTACAGAGCAGCCGGGGAAATCCCGCCCCCTCCCACATGTGACACTTACTTATCACATTAAAGCATTCTGCAGTGCCACAGCATATGTCGAGCCTCTGCGTTTGACGCTTTAATGTCATAAGACTCTCGTTTACATTTTCAGAGGTATTCAGAAATGCACAGCGGAACGGAGGGCAGCGATCAGATCAGGCAGCGAGAGCTCTGCTGCTTTTTATCTCTGTGGAGCTTCTTTCTTTCAAAATGTCCTAAAGAATGAAGACGGTGCAGGAAAAGTGTGATTACACAGCAACTGCGTGCGCTTCCTGCTGTTACAAAATCGTGAACATGTGCTACTCTATGCAGCTACATGTTCTAACTTGCCAAAAGCATTATGGCAAGGTTATTTAGTTTGATTTACCAGTGTTGAAGCTGTGCTGTGGAAATGTAATGACAGCAAAGTGACTCGATAAATTGATGAATATTAAGAGCTGATTGCCTGTTTTGACCCAAAAAGTACTAAAGGTAACCTGATCTGTGTTCTTCTTCTATAAAAACTTAATTTATCATTTTATCCTTACATTGTTGTTCAAGGAGAATTCATATGCATCATAAACCGAGGCACTTCTTTAGATTCATACAACACTTGGAGTTTAAAGAAATAACCATGTAATCTTCTTTGGTGTATTCTTGATAACTACATAAAATACCCATCAAAATGTATATGTTGATCTACTGCAAAACACCGTATATTCAAGTTAAAAGCTAAGCAGATCTTGAAATAGGGTAAACATGAAAAACAAAGTGCACTGCCACTATCCCTTGCCTGATGTGGGAGTTTTTCACATTTTAACAAGACACATTCAATTTTATGCTTTGCACAAGTGTACGCTTTATTTCTCCCAAACGTTGGATTTGAGATCCCTTGTGGTCCTCTGTGCTTAATTTTCTCTTTGACAATTGCAATGCAGCACATTGTTCTTAGAGGAATTGGAAAGTATTCACAAGGTGAGTCGTTTTCAGCAGAGATGGTATCTTCCCGCAGCCTTTCAGTCGTGCTTTACAGAACAAACTGAATACTTTTGCAGTGTTTGATTTTGGTATGTTTGCATCCTTTTGTTAACTTGGATTTAATCAACTATTTCCCCCACCTTCCTTTCCTCCTTTTCTGCACTGCTTTGTTTTTCTTCTGCCGATGGTAGCTGAAGCGACTTAGCTGTTTTGTAAGCATGTGCACATCCTGATCTCTCATAATATTAGTTAAAATCAATGTGCTGCTTTTTTAATTATTGCTCATGGTACAAAGCGGGGAAGGCTCATTTAAAGGGGGATCGATATGGGAGAGCGATTGGTAGACGGTGGAGCTGTACATCAGGCGGCTTGATGTGAAAATCATTGGGGCCTGTGCAGGCTGTGGCTCGCGCTGATCATCCTGGTTAGCCCCCCAGCTGGCTGCAGGGCCTGGGTAATGGGTGAACCCTCCGTGAACCAGCATCCTTAGCCTCCACAACACCCCTCAGAGTAGCACACAGACTCACACCGCCCCAGTCCCTATGCAAGGCAAGAATAACACATCATAAAGTCTATTTCAAATAGAATAAAAAACAAAAACTAAGGCAGAACATTCAAGTGCATTTCTCATTCTCCTCTTTTCATCTCCCCATTGATTATCTGTGCCTGGGATTATTCTCTTTTTATTTGGGCCTGTTCCCTCACTTGTGTTACTCTTTCCCCCATCCCCAGATACACGAGTGCATTCTTCCTCCATGTGCACTTCTATTATCTCTGCTATCTGTCCCCTGACCACAACCAGGCCTGACTGGAGGCTTGTGCTCCTCTGCTCTGTGGGCTTTAAAGAGGTTAATAACTTGGGCCTGCGGACATTATTTAAGGGTGGCCAGAGGAAATGTAACGCTCCTCTGTTTCTGTTGCTTTAGATCCACCTTTGACCCTGGAATCGTCCCTTCCTTCCCCAGCCCACATGACAAACACAACCTAATATCCACTACATCCCACTTTCTCCCTCTTTCTTCACACTTACTCTACTCGTTCCGCAGTTTTAGCAAAGCCCACTTCAGATCTCCTTCATCATGCAGTTTGGCCCCTCCGGGGCTAAACTGATACAAATGACGTTAATCTCGAAAAGTGTAAACGGCAGCGTTTCACAGCCTCTTACTGTTATTTGTCACCATTTCTGTCTCCAAAATGGCTCCATTTTGCACAGAGATAAAAAAAAGTTAAAAGCCCAAATAATTGTTTTCATCATTAGATTACTAAGCATTTATCATGCAGTTTGGATATCAGCAGGCAAGGGATGATTTATACAGGGCCTTCAACAACCAATGGGACGCCACTATTAGGGTATTAATCCCTATAAGCACTGATCCAATGTACAATCAACATCTAGGTAAGCAGGGTTGCACATTCAATGTTCCTAAACGGACAGAAAGGGGGGGACACTTTTCCTCATTTCATATCTTTAGCTGCTTGAAATGAGGATACCAGTAAAGGTATTTATGCAGCAACACAAACAGTGTTTGTATGATAGACATTCTCAGTTTTCTAATGACTGTTTTCCATTCTTCCTATGGGGAAGAATTGAATTTTCATGTAACAGCCATTGTTGCAATAACACATTACTAAGGCTTAAAACACATTTTGACATTAGCTAAAGGCACTTCTGCAATCATCTAAGTCAAATGTTTCTGTTTTGAGGAGCTACCAGTATAGAATATGTCCAATTAGAATCTAATACTGGTTAGACACAGTGACCCTTCCCTCTATATCACATTCTGAAACACTAATGTAATGGTTGTTTCGCATTTGGCTGGTCTTTTTCAGATGATGGCTATACATCATCTGCATCGTTCACATGCTTACATACACACAGCGCGCGCACACTCATTCACTCACACTGGAGGAGAACGGTTACTGAGGCGTATCAATCATTTGTCTATAAGAGCAGCTCATTTGCTAATTAAAATCCTAAAAAGAGGGCAGAATTGACTTAGAACTAAATTCTTAATCACAAGTTTTGACCTGAAACCAATAATATGATTCACAATGAAATATAATCATCCCAGAACAAACATCCCTTTTTTCTTTTTAAAAAAAAACAAGGTCATTTGCCTTTAGTTCTCCTTAATATAATGCTTTCAGTCATTTAGAGTCTTTGCATTATTTTCTGCAATGATGACAAAGCACTATGGATAAAAAACAGAAGTTCATATCTGAGTGCATTTCAATAAATTACATGCTTGCTTAATTTGCCTTGCCAGTATTGATGCTTGTCAATTTCAAAGGGTCTGTGTGCTTTATCTAATGAAAGAGGCGGAGGGCACAACACCCTTTCATTTGGCAAAAAAAAATGCTCTATTCAGCCAGATTTAAGATGAAATGATGCCTTTGGTTATGGACTGTGATTAATATCAAGGACATCAGGGTTCGTCTATATATAGATGATCTGCAGCCGCCTTTAGCAATCCTGATTCTGCACCATGCAGAGATCACTCACAGATAAATATCATCCCAATGCCAATAATAACATGGCATGAGTAAAACAAACTTAAAGCACCAGTGTTTGATAGGTGCTGATAAAATTAACGCTGCCTTGCAAAAGCAGAAACCGTGACATTGAGCATAGTTTGAAATTGGTTATTATACTGGTCAGTCGACTTTATGCATGGCATAAAAAATGCTTTTAAGAAGTACACAGTGTGTTTGAACGAAAAGATGTAAAATTCAAAAAAAGGTGTTCTCATTTGTCATATACTTTAATGAGCTATTGATTTTAGAGCTGTAAATAAATATAATATTTTGAATGAATGTGATGAATGCACAGATTTACTGCTCCGCTAAGCTAGGCTAGTTACCCTTCACAATGTCGTTTTTAACAGGTCTTACATTTTTCCTCTATATTCCTCCTTTATATTTACATTTAGCACATTAAGTCTTGCATATGAATAGGTATTTCCTTTGGAAGAAACAGGAAGAAGTGGTATAGGCTATTAGCTTTAGCTGGTAGGGGTAAGCGATTAGCTATGGCTAATAATTTATACTCCTTACAACATAGCCTACAACAGGAGCTAGCTACAGCCTGGTTTTAAGCATCCCCTGAGAATTACATTCAGCTTCTGTGGAAGACAACTTACTTCTTACTTATTAGAACTGAAACAAGTACATTGTATTACTGTGAATTTTAGGGCACAAAAACCTAGGGACATTTAGCCCTCTGGGTTTTTAAATGTTGCGGTACAGGGGAGCAGCAACAGGTGAGGTATAGGGGCATGAGAAATCAGAGTTCTAGCAGAAATAAGTACCAATGCAAACCACTTGAAAATTGTTTGAAAATTCAACTGGTTTTAATGACTTTAATTGCATAGAAAAAACCCTGCCTCCATAAACATGCATTAGGAGGCATGGCTGCCCCATTAAAATGTGGTGACTGCACTGAAGCGCAAGATCCATCGGCGAGGTAATGGAGCTAACAAAATGTGGTTTGGTTAAAACCGTAAATATGTGTTATTCTGCTGAGTTTTGGGAGTAAAAAATAATGTCTTACACATCATTACACACTATTTTATGTTCACCTTTGCAAGGTACTTAGGAAATCTTAGGCGGTGACCCAATCATCTGCAAAATATATTAGGAAAAGTCCTGCAAAGCTTAAAAAATGTGTTGTTTGTCATCTTTAAATATAACTTTGATAACGTTGATATGACAACACATTTCTGGGGTGGGGAACTCGGGGGCTATCAAATTAACCATACCCCTGGAACAGACCACTACCTCAAAGCAAATTCATGAAGGTGACATTGAAATGTAACTAGTTGTCCTTTCTTTAATGTAATAAAAGTTTTTTTTTAACCAATGAAATGTATGACAGTACTTGCTACTTCTCAGGATTAGAAACTACTGTAATATGCCAAAACTTCAAGTATCCAAGTCAGAAATGGCATTTCAGCTTTTTCCCGATTAATAAATGCTGACCAAAAAAAAGCAATTTACACCGAGTGCAACGTTTTGACAAAGACATGTTGTGACAGTTTAAAAAACAAACAACACTCAGGTTCCCAGCAATGATAGTCTACATGGTAAATCTAAGAAAACATATTGCCACCGTGTATATTGCCCTGTAAGTGTCTTAGTCCCTGCAGAAAAAACGGTGAAAAAGCGAGATCTACAGCTGCTTTCATCGAGATTGAGACAAGTTTCTCTTTGATGGGAGAATGTAAATGTGTCATTTATACCTGTCTTGTCTTTTATCATGATAAAGCAGTTCATACTCTGGGAAAAGGGAAAAGAGAAATGCAAGCAGTAGCTTCATTCATCGCCTGTCCTGTTTCATTCACACGCTTGTGATTCTCTATCATGCTCCTCTCAGCAGCCGTCAAGAGGCCAGCTAGCATTGAAACAAATCTCTCATATTCTGCTTTTTGATTTCATTCTTTCTCCCTGTCGTCTCTCCTATTAGCTTATTCATTCTTCACATGTGACTGCCAGCCTGTTAAGGTCATATTAAAGCAAAGCAATCCACTTTAAATGGTTATCTACGACGCGCATTAAAAAGCTCTTTGCTGCCCTTTAAATATTGTGATTGGGTTATAGGGGGGTCGCTGTTTCGGAGCGCTGATCGCTCTCCCAGGAGCCCGCTTCAGAATATAAATTGAGTAATATTATAAAGGCGGGCACTCCAGAAGGACTGGGTAATGAATAGGATTCATGATCTGAGGAGGAACAGGAGGTCATGCAATGAAGTGAAATACTCTAATAACTCCAATCCAAACCCACTCAGATGATGATACATTAACTGAGAGACCCTTGTATTCCTGTTTTTTTTCCCCCTCTCTCGTGTCAGACTGTATGTGCATTACATCTCCTCCAGAAGCACTTGCTGTGAAGAGAAAGAGAAAGCTGATCCGGGAGGTAATGGTTATTTAAAGTTCTCATTTTGACTTTAATGTCAAGGCCACCTACAACGGTGATAGAGGGTCACGTCAAATCTCCACAAATCTTGTAATCTTCTGCAAAGAAATGAATAATAAAAACAGAAGCCGATTTGTATTGAATTAACTCATTCAATTTCATGATCTTCCGCAAATGTCTCAAGACGACAGATTACTCCTACTGAAGGCCTAAATACAAGATATTAAGATTTTAGATGTAATCCCCCTGCGATTATGATTTTTTCCCCCCTTTTCTGCAAGGAATTACATTCATCATCTTACATAGTAAGCTTTGTTTATTCAAGGTGGCCCATGGATAGTTTTGCATGTTATCCCTTCAGATGCAGCTAAATCTGGTAGATGCTATCATTGGCCTTATGCCTCTCTGTATCTGTATCTCATTTATACCTGAGAATGACTGATTACGTGTTATTTAACTGCGCCCAGCTGGGATTAACATGAAAGCTTTGTTCCTAAGTCACGGTTTATCAAAAGATATGATTGCTGCGAGACTCGGCGAGCGTGCTGGTTTCACAACACTGCACTAATTAATATTTTCCATCTTGACTGTCTCCGATTACTTGAGAGGTTCTCATCATGTTTTAGGATTGATTTTCTGCTCTTTCTGTTTTTGCTCCTTTGTTATGGGGTCAAAAACTGCAGAGCCTCCCACAGATTGGTAAACATTTACTGTTATATCATGCTTTTAATAGAAGCCAGTAGGCTTTTTCTCTGTCAGTGGATCTTGATGGAGTGTATAGGAGTGCTGGAATGAGTCGGGCTTCTTGCAATCAGGCACAGGGAAAATGGTTAATTCCACTTGTGATGACACCGGCTCGGCAAGCACAACAGTTTTCAAGTGCTGACACTGACCAGTAATGACTGAACGAATGGATAGAGAATAGAGAAGGTGTGTGTGTGTGCAGTGGGGGGGGGGCATACAGAGGATAGAGGAGTCAGTAAAAGAGACACTCGCAAAGTATGAGAGAGAGAAAGAGAGAGAAAGAGGGAGTAAGAGAGACACAGCTGCTTCTGCACAATCGCTTTTCAACATCTACAGTCCCAGGCCAAAATACCATTAATACAAGTGTCAGAGGAGTGAGTGGAATCAGGCACAGTGCGATGGCTTTGAGTGGCTTGAGAAGAAAATGCCCAGTATCCTTTGGGGGACAGGCCTGTCCAAGACGGCCGTCCATTCTTCTGGCCCCTTTTGTGGTGCTGCCGCTCTCTGTCCGTCCTCCTTTTATTTTGTGTGAAGATTAAATTGCACATGATCTCTAATGTCTCCGGTCCTCCGCTTGTCGTAGGTCGACGACCTCCATGCGGCTCAGATAATAGATACATCCTCTGTTTGTCTTGTGGTGAAACGCTCGTCCGCCACAGTCCAGTAACCAGCCATTGTCACACAGTCTGAAGCAATTAAGTAAAATGGTGGATAAAGCCTGGCTGCGTCCTTTCAATATTTATTACATCCTCTTTGTGAAAAGAGCTATTTAGTCGCTGTATCTAAAATGATCACTAATGCAATTACAAGTGCATTTAGAATGCACATTAAGGGTAATCTTCACCCCTTAGAGAGGACCCCAGTGCTCCAATGAAAGGAGATAACAGATGAAAGTTACAATGTCTGTGAATAACAAACATCCTCTGCATCTAGCATTGGAAGCAACCATGCATACTGAGGCTGCTTCGCATCAGCGTTTCTTCTTATCTTTACAGCAGGAATCGGTACACAACATCATTATTTATTTGCTTATTTTTTTCAGTTTTCCATCTGCTTCATTAAATTTGTGTTTAGCTGATGTGTGATGTTTCTGTGCATTGGTGCAATTTTCTTTCCCTATTTAGATCCCCCCCCACCCTCACACAGTGCTGTATTATTTCAAACAACACATCTGAAGCACAAAACATGGTCTTGATATATGTTGTGGGTCAGCTGTCAGGAAGTTTGGCTTGTGTGATGAGACAGTAAAAGGGTTTGAAATGTTCAAACATGAAAGTGGAGCTGAAAATAGGAGCGGTGAGTCAAACAGGAAAGGGTTCTTGGAGACGGGCTTGCCAATAATAAGCCTTTTGACTAGAGCAGATGTAGTTAGCTAGGTAGCCACAAAAAGACTTAATTAAAACCTGTACAGTAGACACGAGCTGATTCAGTGGCAAAAATTAACATTTTCAAATGATCCACATTTTCGTGAAGCTGGACAGCTGCTGAGCCCTGCAGGACGGAGGAGCACCTCCGTGGCCACCGTGAGTCTAATATGAGAAAGTCTTTCGCTGGGTTTCATGCACAAAAACTCAACACAACAGTGCGGTTTTAGTCTGGATGGCAAAATCACAGGCAGTGCAGGAAGCTGGGTTTCAGAATGAAAGCTTGTGGCTGTGTAAGTGGTGAATATTGTCATCAACCTCTCACCAGCTCAAAATAGGTGTCTCCATACATGCACGTTTGAAAAAGCAGTCTCCGTACCAATCGGTGTACAGACTTTACAGCAATGCTCCGTTGTTTGTGACAAGTAATGTGACTAACTAGATATTCATACATTGATACTGAAGCTTCAATTGGCTCATTGCTTTTAGCATTTGTCCTGCAGTTTCCTGTTTATAAGCGAATAATACGAACAAGGGAAAGCCTGTTTGGTCAACTTAAGCTTAATATAATGAAACTATGAGCAGGTGTTAAAAACTTTATACACAATGCAAGATAATGAGTAAAAAAAACAGAGAGACATGACGCTTTATGAGCACTCCATTCAAACAGCCGAGGCTTAAATGAAACCAACCAACCAACCAAAAAAAAAAGGAAAAAAGCCTAAACGACGCTCCCAAAAAGGAGATGAACCCGGCCTCCTGGTTGACAGTCTTGTGATTTAAACCACCACCTGTTTCGTTTCCTTATGGGGATTTTGTGGCTCTTTCAAACAACTTGCTCTTGGTATCCAGCATTGCTGTGACTAGTTACAAAGGACACCTTGAGTGTAGCTGAGAACACGGTCAGTAGCGTTGACAAAATAGTGACAGGCCACTTGACGCTCACTTGAAAAAAGCAAGTTGATGCTTGTATTTGTAGAAATAATATGTTTACTGCCTGGTATACAAAAGGGTTTTGGTAGCTTTCCCCTTGATGTCAACTGTGTGTTCACTGTATTTTGCTGAGCACCAGTTAGCAGGGATCTGTGTAATGCACCTATGGATGCCCCCGAACATACGCTAGGTTAGCTGATAGCACTCCACACTCACATCCAAACACAGTCACTTCTAGGCCACATTATGGTTACGTCCGTCTTTATATACAGTCTATGGCTGACCCAGTCACTGCCGGGGGGAGGCCAACTAAAAATAGATTTGATTGACGTTAGACAAAGAAGCTGTTGATGATTAGCACATATCTAGAAAGTAAACACATGTAGATGAGCCACTGGTAGCACATTTTTAACATTTTAACTTTGTATTTATTTATTTTGCGTCACTGATTCACATAGGTTAGCTAAAATGTTTAACTGAAAGAGACACCTGTCTACTAGTGACTGTGACTTTGAGCCAGATAGTAGGCTCCAGGGTGGTGTTTCACAAAGGCAAGGTTACACATATTCCACCATCCCGTACTGAAACATTGACTCCTGTATGTCTGTAGTCTGGACTAAGTCTGTGAAACCTACTTCCCTCTGTGAGAACCAGTCTGCTGACAGCTTGGAGCCAGTCTCTCTCTCCCTCTCTCCCTCTCTCTCTCTTAATTGACTTCCCAGTTTGATAACACATGCCTGTCTGATTGGAGCCGGGCTGTCTCTGTGATGCTCAGAGGAACGTGCCTCTTCAATAGCAGATCAATTAGTCTATTAAGATAACCAGGGACATAGGTCCTCTACTGTGGCTCCTATTTTAAAAAGGGTCCATAGTTGTACTGTTCTCAAAAAAAAGAGAAAAATCCAGTTTGTTACACTGGACCTGTACACAGTATCAGTATATAGTCATAAACTAGTTTATTAAAATCGTATAATTGCCAATCTGAAATCAAATTCTGTGTACTGTACTTGTATAGCTATCTATAAAGGAGGCATTATAAAGAGGACATAAGTATTATCCAGGCTAAGGGATTTGATTTCATTTTTAAGTGGTATACATGTCCTTAATCATGCATAAATGCTTTGTGATACAGACAGATGGCATGTCTCTTATTATTTTCTATGTGAGTGATTGAGCTTGAGCCATGGCAGGTGGCTTGAATATTCATTTCATTTTGATAATTCCGCAGATTACCCTCAGCAATCTCAAAGCTGCACCCTGCGAGATTTATATGTAAAAATACCCCTGTCTTATCAGCCTCAGTAACAAAGTGGGAAGACAAGCGTCCCTGAAGATTCACCCAGTTTGTCCAAATTTATTTATGCGAACATGATTACTGGCATTTTGATATCTTCGGCATACAAAGCAGCTTTTTTTTTTCTTTTAAAATCTTAGAGTTGTTCCAGATTGCAAGGCAGAGGAGTGAAAGACGCTCCAGGAAGGGACTTCTCCTTTTCCCGGTGTTACGAGCATGTCTGGTTTTCCACAAATCATGTTTCCCACCTTTGCCCACTGAGGTATCTCCGGCAATTGTGTCCTTTAGTAAGCAACTTTTATAAAGGCTGCACAGAAAAAGCCTTCAAGCCCAGAGGTCAGAGGCCAATGTGCTGATGGATTATGGGGTTTCACTGTCCCTGCTGCTGCTGACAGGCTTTATTGGTTGGGAGGATGAGCTTGTAGCCCTTTATATAATTATTGTATTAAGGCTTGTGTGCCCCTGCCTTGCTGGCACTTGTTCCTGGATCAATGTGGAGATAATTTCAGAAATGAATAGTTAGTATCGATCAGCCCCTTTAGTGATGTCTTATCAGCCTCTTGGACAGGTCGCTGTAGATTATTGTGCCGTTGTCATTTATGGCCTCTGTCATAGAATTTATTTTTTATTTTTTCGAAGCAGACCTGCTTCAAAACAAAGACAATTCAATTTGCAATTGATTTCATTCTGTTTTTTGTCCCCCCCCCCCTTTCACTTCTCTACTCTGCGGTACACAATAAGCAATGAATCACAATCGTTTGTGTTTTTATCTCCTTCTTTTCTCTGCTCATCGTCTGACACCGCAGTGTTGGGATGGTCTCCGCGGACTGCGGGGGAGACTTAGGAAGAGGAGGGCGAGCGTCAGCACTTGAACTCTGAGCTGAGGGATTGAGTGAGCTACAGTTCAGACAAACCGATGACCTTCAGGCCTTGTGTTTGCAGAAGAGGGAACTGCTCTATTTACCGCTCCTTGTGTGGCCTCAATAAACAGCCTGCAGTGGGGACTTGTGGGCTCGAAATTCAGCTCGTGAGCTTTTGTCATTTCTTTAAAAATAAACCACATAATCAGTTAAAAGATGTGGCCAATATAGTAGCTGCGGCATGCTGGCTACCATGTGTGTGTTTTTTTCCCTCCTCTTTCAAATTGCTGCTTTACTGTACGTGTGCTTGTGTGTTTATTCATTCAGTAGCCACTTTGTTTGAGCGAGGCGAGCCCTCTGGTGTCATGTTTGTACTTTCCTCTCTTGCCCTCTAAACTGTGAATGACAAGATGTATCCATCAGAGGGCTGGGGCTCGATTTCAATAGCAACTCAGGGGGAATCATTCAGAGAAATGTAATTTACTCACTATTGGTCAGTTTGACCCCCGACCTCAATCATTTGACACGGTTGCCATAGAAACCATTGAAGAAACAGAAGAAGAAGAAGAAGAAGAAGGGAGTCAGATAGCATCATTTCAGCTGCTCATCCAATGCACACAGCTGAACAGCAGCAACAACCAAAGCCTGGGTGGCAGATAAACAGTAAAGAAAATGTATAAAGGAACAAACAGAGCACAGCGAACGGGATTTAAAACCACATCAAAGATGCGGGGGTTTGTTAGACTAAGTGGTCCTGATCGTTACATAATTATATCAACACTGCAATTCGTCATAACTGTCAGACGCAGTCATTTTTTCACGCCACTGACAGATTAATTACAGCCAATTATTTCAGAAGTGTTCTCATACTAATTAGTCATACAGTTACACAGCACTAATAGCTCAGGGATCAAAGAAAACAAATGACTATCATACATCATTTCAATTAACCAGCATGATGGATTAATTAACACTCTGTCATTTTAATGCCCTGGGTGGTCGGATATGATGAGGGATGATCAGAGGAGGATTTTTACTTTAGTAATGGGGGTGAAGCCAAGAGCAGTTGTGTGCTGTAAACAGTTATAGTTCACAATGGATCGTGTTAAAGGGCCCTCAATGCTAGAGCTTTAAGAAACGCTTTGAATAGTTTGAGCTTTGATTGCCCACTTTGTAGCTGTTATTCTCAGTGTTATTTTTCAGTAGGTCAGGCTTTAATAATTGAATTTTTTTTAAAATTTTATTTTATTTTTAGATATATGAAGTATACAAAGAAAAGATAGTGAATTTTCTTGGTTCACTGTGCTAATTGCACACACACATATATATATATATATACATATGCAGGAGTTCTCCAGCATGCTTCATCATGCAGTGTGTGCATCTGTATCTGATTGCTCTAGTCTTCTCATTAGAGGCTTTTAAAACAAAAGCAGATTTGGTTTATCTGTGACAGTTTAGGTCAGCGCTGACCAGCTCATTTTAAGTCAGACCCTCTATCAGTCTCTGCAGCTGACTGAAGACAGGACATAATCAGAAGACAGGACACAGGCCTTTTATTCTTCCTGTCAATTAGCCTGTCAGCTGAAATTTTTCAGAGCTCAGTTCTTTTTTTGTTTTTACTAAAACCAGATCAAAAAAAAAAAAAAAAAAAAAAAAAAAAAAAAAATAAAAAATATTTAAATATA
>VUQG01028852.1:0-15776 GCA_015106755.1 Etia nguti | reverse complement strand
TTTGACTTTAGTTAAAAAGAAAAAGGCTGCATTTTTTGTTTCCTTTTTGGGAGATTTTGATTTAGTGAGTTACTACTCTGTTAACTTTTATGACCTCGTCTTTATATCTTCTTTTTTTTTGTACAAAGGTTGAAATTTGTATTTTCTGAATGTATAATATATGGTGCATTTTGTTTGTATGTTGATTTTGCTAATAATAAAACAAAAAACAAAAAACAAAAACCCAGCCACAACCCGGAAAAAAAAAAAAAAAATCATCAATCTGGTATTGTGTTGAGTGTGTGTGTGTCATGGAACGTACCCGATAAGGACGGTGAAATAAATAACCAAGTAGATAAAAAATGCCCCCAGGAGCCAGAGGCAGATGACTCAAGAGACCTGGACCATTTGTAACCCACCCAAGAGTCCTGAAGCCCCCAATACAACATCTTGATCACAACCAAGCGCCCACCCCCACGCAGATGGAGCAAAGCCCCAGAGACACAGAGACCTCACTGTGTCAGAGAACTAATGGCAACGGGCACCCTACCCAACCAGAGACTGGCTCTCCCAGCATGAACAGAACGGGGCTCAAGATGCCAAAGACCTGCCTGACACCCAGCAGAGCAGCCCCTCATCCCACAGGGGCCAAGGCTCGGTGCTGGGTTAGGGTTACGTTGGGTGTGTGTGTTGGTGGATGTAAATGTATGAAGTGTAAAGGATGTGAGTAATGATGAGTATTACTGTCTGTAAACCAGAGGGCTATTAAAACTGAACTGCCATTTAGTCCTCCACACATGAAGGATAGGATAGGCCATCAATATAAACTACATGTTACGTGTTAGGAAGTGCATGCAGAATGGGAGCTTTTGCAGGATGAACTTGGGAATTTAGAAATAGGATTAGATTCCTGTATCTGGATTGGATCACTTAGCCACCAGCTAACAGCCATCTCGTGCCCCTCTTTATCTCCCCCAACCCACCAACCAGTCCATGTTTTGCTAGTCGCTCTGAGTAGTGTGAGCTAAATTGTGTGCCAAGTATTGTGATTGCAAGCCACAAGCTTTGTTTAAGATATGGGTGCATGAAGCCTTGTTGAAGCTTTTGAGGCTTCTTTCTGATTGTAATGACATAAAGATTTGAAGCTTTAAAGCCTCAAAGGCAGATCTAGCAGTGACATCCAGTTGTCAGCTGCAATTATAGCAGCCACAAATTTCCAAATGAATCATTATCCACACATGAAAGTGTTTCAACATTTTCAGCTGTTAATTTATTAATACAATGTTTAACACTAGAACCACCAAATAGGTCATTCTGACCCTGTAAAAATGAATGCCAAACTCCTATTGTGGGATGCTGTGTTGCCTAGCAGCACTTATTGTTTATGAATACTGCTGTAGCATAAGTCAGAGTGTGCTACGTGATAAACAAAATATAGACTGTAGTTTGATAAATGATGAATAATTGGCCTACTGCAGGCCTGAAGGGGTCATGTGAAAAGTATTTAAACTATTGTAATTGACTTGCTGTCCTTTAATCTGCCAAACATATCAGTTGTAAATGATATCGAGTCATTTTGAGGTAAAGAACAGTCCTGTAGAAGCTTCAATCAGTTTCTGGCAAAGTGGCTTTTATATATCCTTGATTTATCCAGGTATAAACACTTGCTGAGTATAGGAGTAGTTTAATTATAATGTAGAACACACAGTAGGTACAATAACAAGTGTTATAAAGATACTTGAGAAAGAGGTCATTTCTTTGTTTCACATGTAGGCCAACCCCTTCATAACTTCTGTTGACCACAGCTATAAGCAAAGATATTACACATAAAAATGTAAAAAAAAACCAACAACACATAAACACACAAAAATACCAGAAATTACTTTTTGGCAGACGTGAACTTTCTGGCGCAATAGTTGATCAGAGAGGGCGAGTGCGTGACAGAGCGCATACAGAACCAGGCGGGTTGCTGGCTGTGCAGAGCAGTGGGGGAACCACAGATCAGAGGTGGCATGGTTTCATGAGTTGTCCTGGCTGATTTCCATCCTCTACACCGACTGTACGCTGTTTATGCTGTCTTTATACTGAACAGTATGAGGTTGATATGAAGGCGGAATTCAGTGAATGAATCTAAACATCATCAGCTTAGCTTCAAATTAATCTCTGCTATACTTAATGTAACCTAACTGTGACCATGAAACCACAGCCACTGTGCACCAGTCACACACTGCTCTTTATTTTAAACCCATCACAGTGCAGCAAACTAACCTGTTTATCTTAATCTGCAGAGCATTTTCATGTAGTCTTTAAATAACACAGATATTGGGTCTGTACATCTTTTCATATTGTGAAACATGCTGGAAAACAAACTGAGGACTTACATATAAGCTTCAAATTTCCAGTTTATCAATACTTTATCAACCTACTGAGCCGTCCTTCCCTTTAAATCTGACCTCTCTTCTTCCTTTCCTGTCCTGTCTTTCTTATCTTTCTCCATCTCTGAGTGTTAGCTCTAAGTTAGCTCTCTTTCTTTTTCTCCCTCTGAAATCCAGCAGCTGGACCTTTAGCTGCAACACACTCTGCAACAAACTGGTCACACAGTTTGTCTGTTTGCTGATGTTTGTTGAACTGATAGAAAAAGGGCAGCGAACATATAAGGAGTAATGTTTTTTAAAGCTAGCCAGATGCTGAAGTACTGCAGGAGCAACTTATGGACATCTGCAGTCATTCCTTGTTGTGCCAAAAATAAAAAGGATTTGAAGCATTTCAAATAATTTCATGCCCACAGTGACGTGAAATAATAACTCCCTCAAATGTGTTGAACCAAAAGTGACAAGCCTGTTTTGAAAATTAGGGAGTAACATTTACAGATATTTGTTTATCCCTTGCATGCATAAGTTATGCATTAATTGCAATATCTAATTAATGAAAAGGTTTTATCATTTCATGTTCCAGCTATTCTCTAAAAAACACGTTTTTAATACCATGCCATTTAAAATTTTAACTTGCCTATTAAAAATTTTACAAATTTGTAGTTTTTGTATTACTACCCCAAACTTCCATAAGTGGTTCAAAAATGACCCACAGTCATTTCCTATGGAATTTTATGGAAACAGAATGTACACATTTAGCATTCAGTGATTGTGTCACTGACAAACAGCCTGTGCCATTCAGGGGGAGGTTCCAAATTCTACAGTACATGCCAAACTAGCATCAAGTATGGCCTAAAAACCTTCTGGTTTTATCATGCATGCAATATCTGGAATGGTTTCCACAGGGAGACAAACGGGGAAGAAGTTCAGACGAATCTGGCAGGAAACATAGTCCAGCAGTTGTGCAGTAGATTCAGAAAGACAAGAGACAACATCACCACAGATTACTTTTTCTCCAGTGTGCCTCCTATACAATGTCTCCTGGAGATACTATTGTGGGCACTCCTACCTTTGAAGAAGACTTCTGGGTCCTGGGAGGTTTACAGCACAGGCTTGGATTCAATGGCAGCCTTATCATGGTCAGCTATGTCAGAAAGAAAGGAGTGGCTGTTGTATTCCTGAGCACGATGTATCACAACAAAACGGTGGATGAAAATACCAGAAAGAAAAATATTACAGCCACAATAAGAAAAAAAATATCATTGATCCTTTTAACGTCAAAATTTCAGTTAAAATTCTATTTTGAGTCCAAATGTGTCCAAATGTGAAGATTACTGTTGTTCCAAGACAAACTGCCACAGCTGCCACACCCTCAACATAATGCTTTGTGTGGATGAGTTTTAGTTACAATGAAATTATTTCTCTTTTAGCACATGTTGTGCCACGATGTTATGTCACGTTTAGGATGGCAGTCAATACTTTACATTACAAATTCTCCAATGTTAGACAGCAGTTAGCCACAAACAAAGCACATATGCACAATAATTATTAAATATATGGTTTAAAACAGAACAGGGAAACACTCTCCTCCTGAGCAGAAAGATTTTAAATTTCATTTGAATTTCTCTTCATTATCCAACAGATAAATGAGGGGAAAAAAATTCAAACTCAGTGTGGCTCAGTATCCAATACAAGATGAAATTAAAATGCTCAGCCTCAGAGATCATCCAGCTGAGATCATCCAGCCCATAATTAAGTCAGATGAAGAAGTCAATCTGGCAATCGGCTGATCACTAAAGGTCCTCGCCCTCTTTTATCAAAATATTCTTGCATGAACAGGTTGCTTGAGCTTAGAAACGTGAGGACTTTGATCAGCCAATCCACATTAGGCCTAGTCATTGTGAAATATGGCTTTATCTACAGAAACGAGGCCCGCGTGATTGACTGTGGGTCTGGAAAAGGAGGACGTAAAAACGCTAACATGACAGAACATGGAATATGGCTGGAAATGTTAATATAACTCTCATGGATTGGAAAGCTGGATGGATGGATGATTGGATAGAGCGTATAAAAGATGGATGAAGTGGCCTGAGGGCAGTAAGTTCTCAAGGAAAATGACAGAAGCTCTAGAGTAGCACAATTTGCAGTGAAAGGACTCACATATTATGTTTACCTCATTAAAATAATGTACAGCACTTCATCAAATTAACACTGCATAATTATTACTGTACACTGTGTAGCAAAGCCATTTGGGCATGTTTGAAATTTATGCTCAGTGGAAAGTTATACTGTATGTCAGGCTTTACATTCTGAATCAAACCCTGTAGCAACTGTAGTCACACACTCACAAACACACACACAACATCCCACGCAGTGAAGTTTGTCCTAATTTAATAACCTAGAACTCTCACAGCAGCTCAGTTTCAGAAAACTGCATCTTTCAAACACTACTAGAAGATGCAAACTCCCTTACAGTGGTGAATGTTTAACAGGTACTGTTTTTATATCCATTATTTTAGACTAATGGAGATGGTGACTATAATGTCTTAGCCATCCATCCAGTGAGTGTCAGGACATTCACTGAGGTTTCAATCTTATTATTTTGGCACTGGAGAAGTAAATACATCACCTAGTAACCACAAATTTTATTAATTCAAACAGAGAATAAATGAAAATGTCAATTTCATTGATTTTACTGGCATTCATCAAATGAAGATTGCAGCCAATTTTCTAAAGCTCAAAAAAGGGACCTAGTTTACTCTTTTAAAATCTCTTTATTATACACTGGGCTTCAGTTCATTCTCTCTCTGAAACAAGCTGCTCCTCTCCTTCACTTAACATCAGCTTTCTTCTGATGGACAGTCCACTGCAAAGAAAGTTTTGGCAGCAGGCAGGTGCGTTTTCTATGCTCAGAGCTGAAACTGTGTTTCTCAGACGACCAGATTATTGATGTTCACTCAACAAAAGGAGGAATCAGGTCAGAAGAAAACAACTGTCCAACACTGAAGGTTGGGAGCAATCTAAAGATTGATTTTTGGCTCAAAGGCATTACTGGTACATGCAGATTCTTTGCCATATTTAATATGAGAATCAACCACTGTAATAGTGCAGATACAGTGGGAGTTTGTAAGTTTGCTCACTTACAAAGAAATAAAGAGTCTCTAATTTTAATGGCTAGAGAAAGAATATCACCAATCATTTGCATATTATTGAGTAAAATAAGTATTTGATTCCCAGGCAAAACATGACTTAGTAGTTTGATGAGAATCCCTTGTTGGCAAATACAGGGTTAAGGACTGGACTGATTGACTGATTCTAATTGGTGTGCCAACGACTTACTTGTGGTGCTAACCATAAATCATCTTTTTTGCACTTTTGCACTCTTTTTCTTTTATGCCAAGACATTTCAGTTAAAACCATAATTATCTCAGTGGCACAAGACAGTTAAGAGGATGAGCAGAGGGGAATTCCTCTTCTGTTGGCCAAAGATGTCTGCATGAAATGCCAAGGCCTCCTATTTTTCTTACCATAGTACTGAGTGCATGCAAGTCCCCAAGTTAACCGATCAACAAAAAATGTTGTTTGGTTATTTTTCTGTGACTGGTACTGGCATATTTTCAGAAAAGGGAACCTGCTACCTCCAAATTCCTCAAATTAACAGCTAGATGGCTGAAACTTGATATAATTTGGTGTTCGCACTGGACAAAGACACATCTGGCTTTGGAACGGATAAATCAGGCTAAAATTAGCGTTCTTGAGAGTCAAATATCCAATCAGATTATACCAGGAGCTTCTTGTTCGGTACCAAAAGTGTCGCGGTGCAAATCTTACTGTGGGTGTGTGTACGTTGTTGTTGATTAAAGAAAATCCTACTGTACATAAATTCCAAATTGTGTACCACATATTGTTTTTTAAAGTCATTGAAGATGTATGCTGTACAAATATTCCAGTGTGAAAAAACAGAAAGAAAAATGTTCGTGACATCCATGCCAATGATTAGTGTGTGTGAACTTCTGCCCAAAACTGTACATATGTGTTCTCTATGTTATCATCTTATCCCTTACATGGCGATATTTATAAGAATAACAACTGGAAATTGACATTTAACAGACTGATAACATTCAAAGCAGCTGCAATATTCTGAAAGTCTCAGGTTTTCAAATGCAGTACAGCATCCTGAGGATCTGAGCACAAACCAGGCTGCAGCTGAGCCAACTGGTGTAGAAAGGCAGGTGTCGAAAAAGGGAACAATATCATCAGTGTGCTTATACATGCCTCTAAATGAGACATGTATAAGCACACTGGCCTAACAGTCTTCTGTCAGCAGAGAAGCTTCTCATAATATGAATCACACACAGAAATATAAATGTGCTTATTTTGGGTACAGATCTTTCACATCATGTGATCACAGAGCACGATGGTTATCGAATCAAATTCAGTACATAGAAAAATGTAATAACAGCTTGACTTTTCTCATAAGTCATGGTGTAACTTTTAGAATGAAGCACAAGAAAGAAATATTGTATACACCAAAGTCCCACGTCCACATATCTAATTTATTGTTATTGCTAATATGGCCAGCAACAGAAGAGCAATAAAAAAGTTGAAGTAAACAGATGACGAACTTTAAGATTAAAAAGACCAAATAAAACATCACACGTGTAACTGAGTGTAACTGTGAGCTGTAATTAAGTGCTGCTGTCACACACGTGTCTGTAATGGCATCGCCTTTGGGCAGCTCTCGGAGCGCTGCCCTTGTTTGCTTGAGTATTTTGTCACGGCACACGTACATGAGCGTTTCTCTGAGAAGGAAGAAAGCGGACCTGAGTCTAATTGAACGTGATTCACACTAACTGGAAACAAAACAGCATGTAATAAACGTCCACTCTAAAGAGGCACGTTTACATGACAGAATGGGGTCAATGAATTAGAGATACAGTAGCGAGAGGCTGTCTGCTGAGTGCAGAGATTCAGCTGTGCACACCAGTGCTGCTTTCCAAATGCATTCATATATTCATTAAATGCTGCACTTTAGAGGATGTTTATTAAAGAAAAATGAATTTCATACAAGGTCCACACTAATTTACTCTGCTTATAGCTGTGGTTATGATCAATGTGCAGAGGGTGGAAAAACAAACTTCTCATTTTACTGTACAAATGTCATCTGAAATGTCGTGCACAAACAATGTTGGATATTATTATGAATACACATATATACATTTGAGTACTAATAACTTACTGTGTTTATGGATTCTTGGCTAAAAAAATGTAAACATTTTCTGTCTGGACCTTCTCAAGGGATGTTTCCAGTGAACTGTGGCTTTGGTCTGAACACAGAAATTTTATACTCGACACAATTAATGTAGTGACTGTAAACATAATCAAATACTTTTTGAATCCTGAATATATCCATCTCTAAAAGCCTAGTGTGCTTCTTAACTTTCACACTACTACTAATTAAAATACTGTGAAATGAGCGAGTGACGCAGGGCTAACACAGGGATACAGACAACCATTCACACCTAACCCCACTAACTGTATGTTCTCTCCGGTGTCCTCCCACAGTCCAAACTCCACACAGAAAGGCCCCGGCCAGATTGTGGACCTTCTTGCTATAAGGCAACAGTGCTAACCACTGCGCCACCATGCAGCTTAAATTCATCAGTAGCATATGAACAGTTATTACTTATTATTGTATCACAAGTGAAGAAAATGATCAGAGGCCCACACTGCAGAAAATGACCTCGTTTTCTGTTAAATTCTGTCTCACCTTATTCATCTGCACTTCACCACATCATACTTGACTTGGAGTACATCGCATATGTCACGCAGACCAGCGGCCCCCAACCCCCGGGCCACGGACCGGTCCGTGAGTCGTTTGGTACCGGGTCGCGAGAGTTGAGGCTCGGGTGGGAAATTTATGGTTTTCAGGGTTTTTATCGTTAACTCTGTTTCCCTGGGTCTTATTTTGAAAGAAATACTTGCTCGTTACTATAGCGACCAGAGAGCATTAAGGGGCAGAGAGGAGGATGTTACTCTCAATGTTGTTGGAGCATTTCAGGAGGACGCTGCTAATAAAGTTACACAATTACACAGTGAATTCGCGTTTATTATTATATTTACAAAATACCACAGTTGTTGTCTCGGTCGTATCATTTTATTTTGTTGTATTTATCCGCGACACCTTAAAGGCCGGTCCGGGAAAATATTGTCGGACATTTAACCGGTCCGTGGCGCAAAAAAGGTTGGGGACCGCTGATGTAGATCACCTATCCTTTATAAGTCTTTTCATGTCATAAAATGAAAATGAAAACATATGTCTACACACTGTTTATACGCCAAGCTAGATTTGTTGCACCTAACATTAGGAACAACAACACCACGGAGGTTTTTAAATGTAAAACTGTGGCAGGTTGCCTTTTAATAACAGATAACAACATAAGTAACAAAATATTGTTCTATGATCACTTTACTGAATATGTAAACTCAAAGGGTTATTTTCCCCCTAACTAACAACTGTACGAAGATTGAATATTACACTGAAATATTAAGAAGACAACTTGTTGATCGTTCCCTTTAAGATCATTATTGCTGTTATGTTACATACACTATGATAGCTTTACTTTAAACTGTTGTTGCTCAATGTTCTGAATCAAAATAAAGAAATGTCTCAATATCTAATCTCTACTCTAATCAACATCTAGTAGATGCACTTCTGATTTTTAAGAAAACCTCAGTACAATTTACAAATGGTTGTTGTTCAGAGTAGCAGAGTATATAAAGATTTTGTGTAATAGTAATATTGTTTCTGCCCCTTAGTGCTCCCAATAAATGGAGACAGTGTTGAAAACTCAGTCAAGAGCAAGTGAAGACATACCACTAAACAAGCAATGGCAGAACAAGCAATGGCAGACAATGTGATGGAACAGCTGCCATGTGAAGAGAGCAGACTGAGAGAATGGAGCAGAAGCTGGGGACCTGACACATCTGGTTAAGGTAGAAGAAAAAACACGGGAAGCAAAGGAAGAGAGATCTAAAGTAAAACCTCACTTTTTCTTAAATAGAGCATGAAGACCACGGGACCTGGCTTTTGCTTGCAAACTGGGCCGTGATCGCATAGTTTATGGCTGAGGCATGATGGGTAAGGATTAAAGATGGCTGCCCTCGGGGCATACAGCAATACCATTACTCTTGATGGATTCCTTTTTTGCTCACATATTCTCTGCAGACATCAGAAGGGCCACAAGGCTTGACTAATGCATGGCATGATGATGGGATCAGAAGAGGCAGGGGAGGGGTTCTCAGCAGCTTCACCAATCCTCCAGTTCCCATCTCTATTTTCTTCTCTCATCCCCTTCTACACTGCACAGTGCTCCCCTCTGCACTCAGCCTGTCAAGTTAGCTTTGTCTCCAAAGATTTAAAGGACTGGAGAGTGTTGGTATAGATGCTTTAAATAAAAAAGTTTAAGATAAGAAGCTGTTAATGAACTTTCAGATTATCTTTATTAAGAGCAGCTATTGGTGAAGTGCAGGAATAAAAAAAGAGTAAACTTCACTGAGAATTTTTGATTTACAAGAAATAGAGTTTTTATTTTGCGTGTTCACCATATTTACTATATTCTTGTAATTAAGCTGACCTTAAAATTATTTTTTCATTAAAAAAATAACAATTTCAAGAAATAAACAATATATTTGCACAACACGGCCTTGTGTTCATGTGAAACAACACGATTATAATATACGGGTTTCTCGGTTCTTTTGCTATGTGATAGGCTTAAATGTGGTGAAATATAAGAAACTCTTTATTAACATATTAAGTAATTTGGGCCATGCTTGTCAACTGAGGAAATATTATTATATTCCATATTATAACAATATTTGTCCTAGTCTAAATGTGCAATTCATAAGACAGTTACAGCCATGGGTGCAAAAATTGTTGGAACATCTCCATTATCTGGACAGTGACATTTACCACACCTTTCTAAGTATTTTCAGAGGTGGAGGTGGATGTAAATTCTTAATTGCATAGCAATGGTTGCTAGGTAACAATTTTTTCCTTTATAACCAGAACACATGATGCCTGAAGAAATTTTACCAAGCAATTATATACATGTTTTTTATATATATTCTCAGTTTCAAGAACTTTTAGTGTAGGTCTGGGTACTTTAACATATGGTGACGGTCAGTTAGCTGACTTCCATTTCAGTGCAAATACAGTATATGCAAATCCCCTCCCTAATATTTGGTTAAATGTTCCTTACCTCTGGGCAGAGCCTCATCACTACACCTGTCAGTGATCCAAGACTAACAACAGGCAGTATTTAAGACCAGCATCCTCATCTGTTCCTCACCAGTTTGTCAACTAACCTTTGTTATTAACAGGCCGTCTTTGCGATTCACCTATCCTTATTCTCCTTGTGCTCACAGTAGTTCCTCGCATCCATCATTCTCACCGTCTACAGTTTGCATCGCTACCTGGATGCTGGTCACCCCTTTTGAAACCCCCAAGCCCTTTCAGGTTCTCTGGGCCACACACCACCTGCCTACCTTCCCCACTCTGGATCACTGGACACATCAGGTTGGACTCCCTTCATGCTGTCATCTCTCTGGACACTCACCCGGCCAACAGCACTTCCCCCCAAAGCTCCCTCCACTCCACCTGCCAAGTAAGAAATAAGGTTCAGAACTGCCACAAGCTCCCTAGCCTTCTCCTCGCTGCACCTCCTGTAATATCTCTCTCCCTCTGTTCACAGTGCCACCTGTTTGAGACCTCCACACTTAGTAGTTTCTCCTTGTGCCTTTGTTTAAACTTCCACACCGTGCAACCTCTGCCATTGTTTCATTTGACATTTTACAATAAAACTTGTGTGAGAACTGTAACCTTGCCACATGTGATTGAATCTGCTTGTGGGTCCATGTCCACGCTCTGGCCTCTGGGCCCCACTGTGACAGTACAAACTGACCAAATGAAAAACGGACCCAGCAGATCCAATCCGGGCTGCCATCTCCAACCTGGGAGAATTCTCGTCAATTCAATTCCTAGTCCTAGTGTAAAGCTTTCAGTGAGGTTCAGGAAAAAATTATAGTGTCTTTACAGGAAGTTCGGCCCGGTTCTGTGGTCCATCAGAAATGCACTGAACCTGTGTTAACTCCGTTACCTGCGTCCGTGGGCACTGCATCATCGCTAGCCGCCCTCCCCTGGGTAATGCCACTGTTTCGCAACGTTGCCTTCCCGGAACCGGAGCTGTTTTCCAGGGAACCAGGTGGGGGGGTTTCTCCTACAATGTTCCGTTGTGTTTAGTCGCCCTCGCACTCTTTCCCCAATGATACAATTAAGCTATCTTACCTGGTGGGCTGAGGGGAAAGGCCTTGATGTGGGCCGAAGCATTTTTGTCCTCCTGGTCATTTTAAATCCTGCTCGTATGATGAGTTTTGGGGAGAAGTAAAGAAGACCTTTGTTCATCTCATCTCTGAGGGCAGCGCGATTAGGAAATTATTAAACCTGCGGCAGGGGAGACGCAGCGTTGCAGAGTTCCTTATTGATTTCCGCATAGCCGCCGCTGAGGCCGGCTAGCCCGATCGGATGCTACAAAGGGTATTCTTGCACACGCTTAACGAGACTATGAAAGACCATTTAGCTTCTTGGGATGAGCCCACATCCTCTGAGGACCAGGTTTCCCTGTCCCTGAGGATAGACAATCGCCTGAGGGAGAGGGAGGCAGAAAAGCACTACAAACCTCACAAGCCATCGCTATGCTCTGTTTCTGCTCCGATACTTCCGCTTCTGGTCTCAACATCCACTCCCGCTGCTACTGCCTCCACTGCGGACCCTGATCCTGAACCCATGTAGATCGGTTGCTTTCAGCCTAGGAACGCGAACGACGTTTTCGTGTCCGTGAATGTTTCTATTGTAGATCTCCTGATCCGTTTCTAGCCGTCTGTCCCATTCGGCCAAAAGGCATTGCCCGCCCGTAAGTGTGGGGATATGGCAACAATAAACCCCGTTTATTGTTGCCAGTCTCACTTCACTCAAGCCAGGTCACTCATTCTCTTCAGGCCCTGTTGATTTGGGGGCTGAACAGAATTTGACAGACATCAGTCTAGCAAAACAGCTACGTCTACCTCTCATTCCACTTGACCCACCCGCTACAGCTTTGAACAACCAGGTATTTGCACATATCACCCATCAGACTGAGCCCATCACCTTAGTTGCATCAGGCAATTACTAGGAGATTCTCTCATTTTTCACTTTTAAATCTCCGGACACCCCAATAATTCTCGGCTACCCTTGGTTAATAAAGCATATTCCCCATATTGACTGGTCAGGCTGCAGAATCGCTAGCTGGAGTCTTTTTTCCTTACCTCTTACCTCAGCCCTTCCCTCAGTATCCACTAAGTTAGCCCCCGTTAAAAACACTACACTGGACCTTTCCTCAGTTTCCCAGGAGTACCATGATCTGCAGGAGTTTTTTAGCAAGCAGAAGGCACTATTTCTGCTGCCCCACTGGCCCTACGACTGCACTATTGACCTACTCTTGGGAGCACCTTTACCTACCAGCCAGTTGTATAACCTATCAAAACCCGAACGGGAAGCCATGGAGAAATACATGAAGGAGTCCTTTGCAGCTGGTTTCATCTGTCCGTGTTCCTCTCTGCTAGGTGGAGGTTTTTCTTTGTCGGGAAGAAGGATGGGAACCTTTCTCCATGTATTGATTACCGGGGCCTAAATGAAATCAGGATCAAGAACAAATGTCCCTTGCCTTTGATTAACTCTGCTTTTGAGCCACTGCATGGCGCTACAATATTCACCAAACTGGACCTTCGCAATGCTTACCATCTGGTCTGCATCAGAAAAGGTGATGAATGGAAGACACTTTGAATACCTTCTGATGCTATTTGGTCTAATCAATGCTCCCACTGTTTTTCAGACGTTAGTCAATGATGTCTTAGGAGCTTTTTTGAACATATTTGTTTTTGTGTACTTAGATGATATACTCATCTTCTCCAAGTCGCTTGCAGAACATCAAGTCCATGTCCACTCAGTCCTCCAGTGCCTCCTGGAGAATAGGTTATATGCCAAAGCGGAGAAATGTGAGATTCACTCTTCCATTTGTCTCTTTCCTAGGATTTATTTTGGCAAGAGGGCAGGTGAAGACGGACCCAGCTAAGGTTCAAGATGTCAAGGAGTGACCATCACCCACCTCTCGAAAACATCTTCAGCAGTTTCTCAGTTTCATATGTCGATAGAAATAACAAGTTGCACCTTGACCAAATGCTTTTAGCCTTCAGCTTGTAGCCATTCACAAGCATCTGGCATAATTCTGGCTGTGAATTGTGAATTGGTAGAGTTCATTTAAATTGGCTGGTTTTATGGCACGGACCTGACTTTTAAGTATAGTGCACAATTTGTTTGGTATAGGCTTTGGGAAGGCCCTTCCATTAGCTAAATGTTGGTCTGCTTTATCCATTTCAAAAGCCAGTTTTGATGTTTGTCTGGGGTCATTCTCCTGTTGGAGCATCGTATCCACACTGTGTTTAAAACATCTAGCTGTTGATTTGAGGTGAAGTTGAAGATTGTTGAGGTAGTTCTCCTTTTCATTAGTCAAGTCACATTTCTCTCATTTGCTCAGCTGTAAAATTTCAGTAAAGCTTAAAGGCAAGGATTTCTTTGTTGGTCAGCGCCGTCTCAGTTCATGGCGATGCAAAACTTGCTTCAGTATGGACATTGACAATGGTGTTCTGGCAGTTCAGTGTTTTCCATTTTCATATTTCCATTGTTCTTACCATTGGTCAATCCAACCAGTGCTATCAAACAAATGATCATTAATGATAAATTAACCCGCCTTGGCCTTGTCAAGTTAAGATTTTGTAGATTAAGATTTTATTGCCTTCATTGCAACTTATTAAAAGATTTGATTGTGTGTATTAAAGATGCAAACCCACACTTATCCCAAGTAGGCCCCAAATGTCTTGTTACCACACAGAGCTCATAGCAGTTCTTCCCTTTTGAGCATCCAAGAGGGAATTTCATAAACAGCCCACAGTTGGCTTGCACACAGAAAGCCCTCGTAGACTAGACCATGTTAGGAGCCATTGCAATTTTACCCTTTTCATTCCCCAGGAGGGAATTCCATGGGTACCCTACAGTGGGACTACTCAGAGAAAACCTATGTATGGGCCTTTGTGGGTTGCCACATGCAAATGCACAGTCATTTTACCCCTGAAGGGCAAAACAGCTGCAGGCTCTGTGTGGGTTCATCCTGACCATACAGCCCCACAATTTACCCACACAGCCCCGCTGGGGGCCTGCACTGACTTATTTGCTGGGATGTTATTCGTGATAGGGAAACACTATACAAGGAAATATGATGGTTGTGGAGAAATAGAAATTTAACTGATCTTATTGACAAAAGAACCAATGTTATCGAGCCCTATTCAATTTTATAAGAAAGATTCACTTGTTTTTGACTGTATTTTATGTATTTATTTATTCATTTATTTGTTATTTATTTATTTTTTCTTTGATTCACATTCTGGTCTATACCATACATACAGTTTGTGATGGAAATGTACCATTTTCCTATTTGTCAACCACCAATAAACATTAAGAAGAAGCAGAGGACGTTCTGAGCAGGAAAACTAAGAAAAAAGGTAGGTTTCTTAAAACCTAACAAAGCGCTGTTTAATAATTGCCATCATTTAAACAGCTATGACTGTCTGATAACATGTTTATACATGTATCCATGGACTAGAAAGAGAAAGCAGATTTCTCCTATATTGGCTTCTCTTCATTGGCTTCCTGTTAAATCCAGTATCAAAATTAAAATCGTTCTCATCACACACAAGGTCTTGAATAATCAGGCTCCATCTTATCTTAATGACCTCATAGTACTGCATCACCCCACTAGAGCACTTCAATCTTAGACTGCTGGCTTACTTGTGGTTTCTAGAGTAATTAAAAGTAGAATGTGAGGCAGATGTTTCAGCTTTCAGGCCCCTCTTCTGTGTGACCAGCTCCCCATTTGCTTTTAAGATTAGACTTAATACTTTCCATCTTAAAATAGAAATCTGCTCTCTCTTTCTAGTCCCTGTCAGTACTCTTGCTGCAGAATTTTGGATTAACTGAAGGCTTTTCGGGGAGTTTTTAGGACATCCTGATAATAATGAATTACAGTAGTCCAGCCTGGAAGTAATAAATGCATGAACTAGTTTTTCAGCATCACTCTGAGACAGGATATTTCTAATTTTAGAGATGTTGCGCAGATGGAAGAAAGCAGTCTTACATATTTGTTTAATATGTGCATTGAAGGACATATCCTGGTCAAAAATGACTCCAAGATTCCTCACAGTGTTACTGGAGGCCAAGGTAATGCCATCCAGAGTAAGAATCTGGTTAGATACCATATTTCTAAGATTTTCAGGGCC
>VUQG01028842.1:91086-101995 GCA_015106755.1 Etia nguti | reverse complement strand
TCGTTTTTATCGTTAACTCGGTTTCCCTGGGTCTTTTCCCGTGTGTTATGAATAAATCTTCTTTTTTTGGTACCGGTACTGGTTTTATTTTGTTGTATTTATCCGCGAAACCTTAAACCGGTCCGTGGCGCAAAAAAGGTTGGGGAACGCTGCTCTAAAGGAGCCAGGGCAACTTGGGGTTCAGTATTTTCCCTAAGGATACTTTGATATGTGGATTGAAGGAACTGGGGATCAATCCATCCGAGTCCTAGTTCCAATTGTATGGATGATCTGTACCACAGACTACTTACTGCAAACATAAAAAAGGACCTAACACAGTGGATGAACCTACACATAACAAACAACCAAAACCTTAATCTTTTGTCAGGCATAAAATTGTAGTTTTGTACCACCAAAGTGATTCCCAAACAACTATTAGCCAAAAACTTGGCACATGTCAGAATGGTGTGCGGTGTGTCCTTAATAAATCTGAGGAAACTGGACAAGTGGAGAACAAAAGAAGAAGTGGCCATCTAATATAAAACTATCCTCAGGGTAAAGGAAAATATCCAGCAAAGATCTGACACAGGACCCAAGAGCTGCATCTGGCACCTTAGCTGATCCATCCACTGTTTGCTTATTCTGCAGTGGTCTTAATGGAAGAGAGACTGTCAAAAAGAAGAAAATATAGAAGCAAAATATAAAGAAGGGGTGGCTCAAGGGGTAGGTCAAGCTACACCCACTTTTAATACAGTGAACAGCCTCTGAAAATATTTCTCCTTCAGAACTGTTAGCACTATATCCGTCAGTCTACAGTTTTAATCTAGACTTAAATATTGTATGTCTAACTACTGAATGGATTAAAGTGACATTTTGAAGACTGTTTGGTGATCTTCTGACTTTTTCTCTCCTTCCACCACCAGGAACAGGTTTTACCACTGAAAAAATCTCAACATCTAATTCATGGATTGTAAAATAATATGTACAAAGACAGATAACGAATCCTAACAGTGATTGTGATTTTCAGACTTTTTCTGGCTGTGGCACAATGAGGTTCGTACTTGAGTCATGTTGAGCATCAAATGTCATTTCTCTAATGCCTTGATGTATCATCTGTGTTACACCTTCTTAACCTAGTAACTGTCAGCATCCTGTAGAATTTAGCCAGCACAACATCACTGTCATGCATAATTGTTGAGAAAACAGTCATGTATAACTCTTAGATCAGACTCTAAGACTGTCAAACATACACAACTGGTAATTATACCCTGCAGTGACCTTCTGTCTCCCTAATAAATACAAAAAATACAAAAAAAAGGCTATTTCACTGTTCATTGCAAGCAAAGCACTGGGGATGTGCCAAGAACGGTTTTGGTATTTTTGTGCCCAGACTTGCCTGGCACAATGTGGAAACAAGATGGAAAGAAAACATCATCATCCACTTCAGGTTTGGCAGTGTTGGCTATTTGCTTTTACCACTTTCATCCCACTTAAAGACAGCACTCCCTGTCATGGCGCACTAACAGTCGGTTTTTCAGAGGAACCGCATTGCTCTTTGGGGCATACGTTTCAAAATGTGAATACAGCATCTCAAATATGCTACTAAGTGAAAAACTGTCTTCCGTTGGCAACATCCACCCATATGCTGCTGAATCTGTTGCTGCTGTTGCAAGTCATGAGGCCACAAATTTCAGAAAGAGAAGACATAATGCACACTAACACATGGAGCCGACTCAGGACAGGTCCACGTTTGTTGTTGAGTAAAGAAATAAAGACCTATTAGATAACAGATACTGCCAGGACCAATGTCCAAGCAGCCAACAACAAAAACAAGCAAAACAGCAAAAGAAAAAAAAAACTGTAACCCAAAGCTTTTATACCCTCAGGTCTGACAAGTATCTGCAAGTAAGTACAAAACAACTCACCGTAAGGCAATAAAGCTAAGAAAAACAACTTTTCTGATTAAAAAAAATAATTATTAGTCGACAATATTGATCAAATAACGGATTTTACTTATCTGTGTGTATTCATTGTGGAGAAGGCCAACAATGGTGAGTAAACACTTAAAGTACTGGGTATCTCCTGAGTTTCTCTCTGTCCAAATGCTGGCAGGTGTTTCCACTGAAGTAAATGGATGCATATAATTAAAGCACTTAACATTCTGGGCACTAAGTATACACAAAAAGTTCTTCAACAGACAAACAAGCTGTGTGTTTTCTACCAAGTAAACTCTTTTGTCAGTAAACTTGTGTACATGTGTTTGCGCACTGGTATGAATAAATAACTGTAAGATGCTGGTAAAGTAAAACCAAATGCAAGAGGCAACTGAACTCTATTTAATCTTTTACATATGTTGTTTAAATATCTATAGCTTTGCTCAAAACACAACTAAGTCAACTATATACTACTGCTACTATCTTGGTCGTACTCCAACTCCAAATTCCAAACGCTAAACATATTAGTACTATGCAAATGTCTTCAGTCATCCCTCATTTCTTTATATTTTGTTAGGAGAATGGGAAATAGCTACAGTTATTTATTGAACCATGTGCAAACATATATGGAAATACATTGTAGAAGGCAAAGTCAATATTTGGTATGACCACCCTTATTCTTCAATACAGCCTGAACTCTTTTAGGCAATGTTTCTTATCATTTCTTCTTGTAGTCTTCAGGAATAGTTCTCCAGGTTTCTTGAAAGAAATTCAAAGCTATTCTTTCTCTTTTTGTTCTCTATCAAGATGATACACCACTTTGCATTTATTCATTAACTATTATTATTATTCTCTGCCTCTCGTTTTGCCCTGTCTCCCTCCCTTTTCATCCTGTTAAAAGGGAGTTTTTCCTTCCCACTTTCACCTAGTGCTTTTTCATATGGCATCACCTGATTGTTGGGGTTTTCTCTGTATTATTGTACAGTTTTTAAATATAAAGCTCCTTGAGGCAGCTATTCTTGTGATTTGGTGCTATATAAACAAAATCAAATTCAACTGAACTGAATGATCCCACACTGTTTCAATAATGTTGAGCTGTGGGCTCTGAGGAGGTCAGTCCATGACTGATAATGTTCCATTGCGTGTTTTTCTATCAAGGTATGCTTTCACTGCACTGGGAGTGTGTTTGGGATCACCGCCGTGCTGAAAATGAAGCCACTGCCAGTCAAACTCTTTCCAGATGATAATGCATAGGATGGTACTTCTCTGCTTCTATAATTTCATCAATTTTCATAAGATCCCTAACATTACTGGCTGAAATACAGCCCCAAACCGTGACAGAGCCTCCACCTTGTTTTACAGATGGTTGTAGAAACTCGCTGTTGTACAGTACCTCTCTCCTGACCTCCTCTGTATATATTGACAACAAAAATTTTAAATTTTAATTTGTCACTCCATAAGATCTGTTGCTATTGATTTTCAGCCTAGCTCTTGTGTAATTTGACAAACCTTAGCCTTTTATTCCTGATTCCCTTCTTTAAGATCGGCTTCTTGATAGTCATCCTTCCACTTAGACCTTTTCTGATGAAACTTCATCAAATACTGTACTAGATGGGTCAACTAAAGGCCCAGATACATCTCTCAGGTTTGGAAAATTTTTTCCCATTTCTTAAAGACACAACTTTCAGAAACTGTTGTTCTGCTGCAGATTTTTAGGGCTGATAATTTTTCTTTTATTTTCCACTTGTCCAGTTTCCTTATCTTCGAAAGATGGCAAGTTTACAGCTAATAGCTATTTAGGAATGGCCTTGTAATATTTTATCACTGATACAGTAAGTGTGTAATTTTTGGCTCTTCTTCATAGAAAAATAAAATAAATCACACCAAATGATGTGCTTTTATGACAGGCTGCTAGTGGCTAAACATACAATTTAAAATTGGTTATTTTCTAAGTTACCTGCTATGTGTCAGTAAAACACTGGTTTATCCCTTTAGTTAGGCGCCTTTTATGCTTTAATGATTCAGAGGTCAGTGTTAAGTGGTTTAACAAACAAACAAAAACAAAAAAACTGTCTAAAAATGGTGGTAATGAATAACTCTACTAGTAACGAAGGAAAGGCATGGCATTAAAAAACCAAAACCAAAATTTGAAAAGATCTGTGATGATGTAAGTAAAACAAACCAAGCTCTCCAGTTTTTGTGTGAGAGTCTGGGCAGATTAACTAAGTGCAGATGAGATTATGCACACACCTGGTTGGATCTGGGCATAAGTTGATGTGTTTATTTGTGCACATATTCTATATTCAAGGATGCATCCGCACGCACGTGTGTGACTGCTTTTGCCGTGAGGAAGTGTGTGTTAAGCTCTGGCTTGAGTTCTGAGCTTGGTGTGTGAGTCATCTGGTTATGCAGCCAGGCATTTCTAGAGCTGGGAGAAGCTGAAAAGCCAGACAGGCTGAGCCAAGGCTTTCTCTGGTTAGGGGGCATCTCAAACACACACAGACACACACACACAGACACAGAGAGCGCGAGAGAATCATATATATATATATATATATATATATATATATATATATATATATATATATATATATATATAAATCAATCAAATCTCCTTAATTTGAGTATTTCTTGTTCAAATGTGTTACTACAGCTTGCCTGACGAGGCTTTGATCCACATTTATTGAGACTATTGGATGTGTACAAGATTGTAAATCAACTGTTTTAAAAGGTTTTTATTGTAATACCTGTACTAAATATTCCCTTTAGCATCCATACAATAATACTTTAAAAAAAGACTAAAACTAAGCATTTTTTTGAAGCAATAAAAGCAAAACTGAAAAGAACAACCACTTCTGGAAAGTAATTGAAACTAAACTGAAGCGTAAAATTTAGATTCTTTGCACTGGACCTCACGCGTCTCTATAGAAATCGATAGAGACTTCGAGAAACAGTGCTACATTTACGACCACACACTTATTCTGGTCAACACATAAATGTGCAGTTAACACCCACATAGTTTAACATGTTTGATGTATCAAATCTGCTCCTCGTGTATCATTTAAAGCATGACAGAGACAGATAGGAAGATTTTTGCCCTTCACTCTGTTTTGGTCAAATATAGTGAACTTTCACTTGGCGTAGAAGACATTGCTTTTAAGTGCTGCAATGTTTTAAATGATGCGGTTTCGCTACCTGTTGCAGGGGAAGGGGAAAACAACTCAACCTGATATTTCAGTGTCTTGGATATTTTGTTTGGGAGGCCCCTTAGAGATGGACTGGGTCCTACCGACCGCTGTGAAAGTGGGATATTGCAAATATTCATCTTCTGTGCTATCCCAAATTCACAGACAGATGAAAGATGGCATCCCCACCTTAACCTGACAACCAACAAGAGCAGACAGTTTACATACCTCTGCAATACTACAGGAAGTTTAAAGACAGTGCCTCTGAAACAGGCGTCTGAGACAGTGGTCCTTGGTTTCCCTTTTCAAGAAGAGAGTAGTGTCCACACATTGGTTGGTTTAGCTTTCGGCAGGAACGATGAAGAGTTTTACTAATCATGGAACACCGAACTGATGCTTTAAGTCGAGTACACACTGGAAGTGATTTTCAGCGATGTGGCGAATAAAGATCATAGAAAGTGAATCATATTTGGCAACTTCAAGTGACTACGGGTAAAATAACTGCTGGTATCGCAAAGTGAGTGCGACCCATGCTAAACTTTCAGTAAATGACCTAAGAGACAACCAATGAGACTGAAGAATACAGTTACTTGAGATATGACCTTCTAGGAAATATATTAGAGGGTCACCTAGGCAACTGGAGCTTCAGCGTGTACATGGTTTTAGCCTTCGAGCTTATTTCATGAGCTTATTCAAAGCTAAAGTCTCTCTTGGTTGGTTTGGGAACACTTTTAAGACGCCCAGATGGGCTGGAGGAGGTCCCTGGGGAAAAGGAGGTCCAGACTGCTACTCCAGTCTGGAACCTGGATCTCAGTAAGCAGGAGAGAAAATAGATGAGGAGCCACAACCAAGATTTTTACATCTTCTTAGTATAATGATCGTAGCCTTATGTAAATATGCCTGTATATACCCTATCTCCTCCTTAACTGGTGGGCGAATCTCAAAGGAACTTGCTCAAACATCGTCGTGCATACAGTGATCATGAACATGTATTATAAATCCCAGGTCTACTGATTTTCATATTTATCATCGCCCTGTGAATGCGATATTACAGTCTCCATTTGCATTTGTTTGTCATGTCATGTTCAGTGTATGTCACCCGTACATAACTTCACGGTCACCAAAATTTGTATCCGCACTCAAAGTGATGCCAAAATTATACTTTTTAAAAAAAAAGAGTGAAACAAATGCAGCTTTAACTTAGCTTAAACAACCGCCAGTGAATTGCAATTCTAATCGCCTATCAAGAATAAAGCATTAGCACATAGCCTGCACCACATATTCACTTCTGGCTCACACTCAAACAATCATTCATGTTCACAACTCAGCAAACTGTGCTGTATATAATGGGTTTTCATTACTCTCACGACAACTGAGACAGCGACACTAACCACAACCCGCCCTCTGAGACCCTGATGTCCATCTGAAGAATCCAAATGTGGATCCTAAACACTGAGTCTCAGTTTACAACTGGGGGATATTTGAAACCACACTGAGCTCTATTTGAAGATCTGAAAGTAGTAACTTGAGTCCAGGGTAAGTGTCATGAGGAGGACATGAGACAGTAGAGCAGCAGAAAAGCAGTGTTGGAGTGGAGGAGCGGATGTTGTGGCGAGGATCAAAGTCACACCCGGTTGGGGCCCTCCAGCTCAGTCCAGTGGCAGTCAGTGTGTGTATGCGTATGTTTGATCTGGTGTCACTATGTGTGTATGTGTGTGTGTTTGATCTGATTCATAACCCTGCTACTGCTGGCTTACTTCACACACAGTTGCACACATGCATCCACAGGCAGGCGGAGCAGGCACAGTCACACAAACCCAAACACACATCTTCGCACAAATATAGCTTTGATAGTGACTCACTCTCACTGTGTAACCCTCCATTCATTCACCCTTTGAGTCATGAGATAATCAGTGTCATACAATAGTAAAGCTGATTTGGAAAATTAGAGACACTTCAGAGAGACAGATTAAGAGGACACGTCATCGCAAACATTAATACTGTTTTAATTACTCGCATCAGCAGCAAATTATAGCTTTTGGCTCAGAGAAAACAAGCTCTGAAAAAAATAAAGATTTGTATTGTGGTCTGGAAAAAATTTAAATGTATATAACTCAAACCTAGCGTTAAGTGAAGCTAAATATAAAAGAAACTGGAAAAATGTACTACTTGATTCTCAATGGGGAGAGATGGAGAGCAAAAGCCGCAGAAAACTTCAGATTAGGACAGATTCATTAAGTGAATTAAACTGTTTTCTTAATGTTGTCAGGAGTGAAGCGTTTTCCCAATTATGTTAATCCGGGATATGGAAGCAGGATGAGGAGAATAAATCCGACACAGCAGAAAAAAAATTGAATCTAAACGCATTAAACGCATAAAGAGAGTCAGGCCTTTATGTGCTTAAACTTTCTGAAAGCTTTTCTACCTCAGCTCCCACACACTCATAGGCTGACCGAGTGTTTGTATGTGTGTGTGTGTGTGTGTGTGTGTGTGTGTGTGTGTGTGTGTGTGTGTGTGCATGTGTGTGTGGTGTGAGCCAGATGCCAGTGTGATTTAAGCCAGAGAGGACTTAGTGACGCTGCCTCATCCCTGTCACCCTGCTCAGCTCATTACATAGAGTGGTCTCTAAAAATGGTCACTAAAAACAGAAGAAAAAAACCTGCAAGCACTCACCTACACACACACTCTCTCTCTCTCTCTCTCTCTCTCACACACACACACACACACACACACATCGCAGCTCTGTCCCAGTCGCTCTATGTGTATGTCTTCTTTCTGCACCTCATTTCTAAATTGTTCATTTTTGACCTACATTTCAGATCACACTGTCAGCTAAACACACACTTCTTTATACTATATCTCTGTGTTTCTCCCTTACACACACACACACACACACACACACACACACACACACACACACACACACACACACACACACATATACCAGGGGTCATTTCAGGTTTTAAATTTTCACTCAGGCCAAACACAAATTGTAGAAAACAAATTGGAAAAAAAAAGTAAAAATGCAAAAACAAAGCAGTCAAAAGAAGAAGATGAGACACGAGTAAAAAGGAAAAGCCCTCTGTGAGTCCCCCACAACACACTCTGGGGCTCTACTCTGTTATGGCCAGAAACATCTTCGTTCTTATGAATTTGACGCCCCGCCTTCTCCTTGGTGCACTTACGGAATTTTCTGTTTCTGGCCAATCAGTTCTCTTTCCTGTGTCCCCTTCCCCCTTTTTTTTTACATCTGCTATTCCATCTCCAATGATTTCAAACAGTTCTGTTAGCATCCCATTCTACTTTCCTCCATTTCTTTCCATTAAGTAAGTGGCGAAGCCCTCTGATGTGTGAGAGTGAAGACCCAGGTGCTGGAAAAGGACAGAAGCAGAGTGCAGCACGTATTATTTTAACAGACTAATAATAGCAGTAGTAAGCCAAACTTAGTTAGCCTGACAGCACGATCTGTGGAAATTTTGGTTCGGGGTCAAAGCTTTGACACAGACAGAAACACAGTTGCTGACAGTCTGGCAGTTAGACCTAGCCAGAAAGACAGTTTGGAGCTGCCTCACTGTCCCATTGTCTCTCTCCCTATTGCTGTTGTTATTCATCAGGACAGAAGCTCCCTCCCTCTGCTGTCTATCCAAACAGAGATTATGAATCAGCAGTACAGGCAAGAGGAGAAGTATAGACAGAATAAAAAGAGGAGTCGAAACAACAGAAATATGTGTTAACCAGCTGGGTAAAGGTGTTTCTTTCGGCTAAAAATGAGACCATTTAAAAGTGACAGGTGAGAATTATGAAAAGACAAAAACGAAAAAAAAAAAGACAAGGTGTGACAATGTGGATGGTCTAGACTCTAGAGAAAGACTGGAGGAAAACTGTGGGTCAATGAATAGTCACTGAAGAACACATGGAGAAAATAATTAGAAAACTTAATCACAATTAGCTCAAAACTGGAATAAATCAAATGTCCCCCTCAGCTTCACTCCCCATTTCCCAATTTGTCTCTTTCTTTCTGTCTGACAGCTTTCCCAGGCAACCAAATGTTCCTAACCTGACCAATATTGAGGAGTTGGGACAAGCACGGGGAATGTTTACAAGATTCAATTATCAGAAGCAGCCATACTTTGTCTCTACTGTTGTCTGTGTGGCTCAGGTATTAGCAAAGGGCCTGTAATTCCTGAACAGAGTGTCAGGTTTGTCTCAGAGAGCCAGAGGCTCTATAACATAAAGCTACTCTAATCTCACAGGAAGGTTTATTCTAATCATGAACAACTGTGTGGAGAGCAGCTGATTTACAACAGTGTCCCAACAATGACAAAACAATGCTGTTAAGAAAAACTCAGAACTCCAAACAACCCCGGGGCGCTGTAACAAAGACAGCCTCTGAGGAAATGCACGCCTACAGGGCTTCCTGTTTGTTTTCACTTTGGCGATTTTCATTATATCCAGCGTACATTAGGACTTAAGTGAAAAACTATTAGAACAAATTCAAGAACTTTACAGGGTGACAATATCGGCTTTAAAGTTTTTGAGTTGATTTTGAAAGAGACATGATTTGGATGCTGGAGGCTACGAACACAGACATATATTTAAACATATATATAAAACAGAATGCAATGATTTGCAAATCGCTATTACCTCATATTTTACTCAGAACAGAACACAGAAAACAAATCGAATGTTTAAAGTGAGAAAATGTGCCATTTAAAAAAAAAATATATTAGCTCATTCTGAATTTAATGGCAGAAATATTTCTCAAATAAGTTGTAACAGCGCAATAAAAGCTGGAAAAGTATGTGATGCTAAAAAGATATTTTGCAGCTAAGTATTTTAATTGGCAACAGGTCTGTAAGATGAGTGGACAGGCAGAGTTTCTTAGTAAAGATGGGCAGAGGTTCACTAATATGAAAAAATATGTTTCTATGAATTATGGAATAATTTGAAAAGATTTTGAATTTCTTATCATATAAAGTACACAATCATTAAAAGATTCAGAGAATTTGGAGAAATCCCTGTGCGCAAGAAAGCAGGATCAAATTTAATATTGAATGTGTCCATCCTTGTTCTGTCTGATGGCACTACATTAGAAATTCTTCCAGAAGTCACTTTTTTGGGGGGGGAAATTTGGTTGTTGATAGGACATAGGTTTGATTAGCCCTTTATTCATGACTGTACAACTGTATCAAAGTATGTAGTTAACACTTGTCTGTTAAGTACACTGTATTCACTGTTTATAAACAGTTATGATGCAGTGTAAATGAGCTACCAGGGCATTTAAGTGTTCAAATGAGAAAAAAATGAAACTTTAAATTCCTTCTGTCATAAAGAATTTAACAGATCTCTACAGTCTAACAAATAAATGCAAAGATAAAGGTAAATGCATTAACAAACCTATGATATGAGTTATGTTTGTAACAGATTACACTTATAGCACTGATGATGGTAAAAGAGTCGACAACGACCTCTGCAAGGTGAGAAAGACTCAGATGTGAATAAAAAGCTGTGGAACAAGGTATAAAGTGACCTTGAGCTGAGATAATTCTATAAAGTGTCGATAAATCTGTCATTGTTAAAAAATTGTTTGTTTTTGGTGTGAAAAACTGATCTTTGGAAATAATTTGAAACACAAAGTACACAATTAATTGTGCAGTCCAGCTGATTTGTAGGGGACAGGGCTGACACACATTTTAATGGACTGAAGGTTAATCTTTACAGATCTTTAGCCTTTGTGTGCTCCCAGCCTTTCCTGTGCTCATGCCAGCAAACACTCTTAGTGACACACACACACACACACACACACACACA
>VUQG01028842.1:69365-87865 GCA_015106755.1 Etia nguti | reverse complement strand
TTAATTAAACCAGATTTTTTTTTTTTTTTTTTTTTACGATTACGTGTTTGCAAAAAGATATCAGTGGCTTCAGTTAACTTTTTATGGCCTCAGTTGCTGGTTTCAAGTCTTGCTGTATACAACATAAGCTTTACTTTTGTAAATTATGGTCCCCATCAGTGTCCAGAAAAATGTTAAAGCAGGGCATTCATTAGGGTGGGGCGACTTTGTTATTGAGAAGTTGCTACTGTATGACTGGATTCACAATCATATCCACCCGTGCTTGTGATGTGGTTTCACAAAACAGCAAAAAATGCAAACCAGTGGGTGACATCATGGTGGCTATGCCCATCTTTTTACATGTAGTCTATGCACATTTTAGTGTCTAGCATTCCTGTACTACAACTTCATGTTCAGCACATTAAAGTTTACAGTGGCAGTGTCAAAACTGTCAAACTGATTTAAAACTTAGCCAAGTTGTAATAGCCAAATTTTTGAAACAGAAAAAAATGTATAAAATACACTTCTAGCTAAACAGAACTGTGTCTCAGTGATAGATGCACATGTTATCATCAAGGTCTGGTCTTTACTTGATAAAGTGGCTGCGAACTGTCCTTTTGTATTCACGCTAACGATCAGGTTTGCCTCCCTCTCAGACTGTTTTAGTACAATTTAAATTACTCATCACATACTGTAGACTGGTCCAAAAAGCATTTCCCCCCAGAGATACTCATCAGGAAAGAGTCTCTTGAAAATTTGATCAATTTTGTCTGGTAACATTAAAAAACTGTAGAAGAGCTATATGACTTTTTTTGTTTTTTATCCCTTTACTGTGTATGAAGAGCCAACAAGAAATCAGCCAGCTCGGCTGGAGTCTTATTCACGTATGTGCTCTACCAGCTCAACTGTGATGAATGCTAATGCGCGTCCTCATAGGCCTAAAACTGGGGAAGCAAAAAAAGAACATCCAGATACTTAAAAGTGGAAGTTTAGAAATTCTTTTGGCCATATGTGCAACAGAGCAGCTTTCATTTAAATGAATAAGGCGACATCTTGTAATCCAGTATCCAGCTGTCCTTGTTAAATCCCTGAGATTTAAACATAGTAAAATCTGTTCCTTACATTTTATTTGTGTTTTTGTTCTTGGAGAGGCTAACCAAGTCAGAGCATCTCTCTTATTACAGCTCTAAACTATGAGAAGCTTATAATATTATGATAACTAAGGGAAGAGAACAAAAAAGGCAATGCTTGACTAAAAACTTTTCCCTGACTATCCATTGATCTAAAATGTAATCACTGAAATGCACCATACAGCGAGTGATATGATTAGTTTCTTAAATCTGATGCAGTGTATTATGTCCCTCAAAAGGTTCTGAGTTAATAATAAAATTTTTGTTTTTCCCTGTAAAGTCCCTACTTTCTGTAAGTTGCCACACATCAAAGTCCACTACACCATGTTTCATACATTTCTCATGAAGTCTTGCAGGCATATGCCTCTGAGGTGTTAGTGCTACCACCAGAGGGCAACACTGTGGCGTTCTGGGTCCATAGGAACTCAGTGGGCAGCAAGGTCTGCGAGGTCTGTCTGGTGGGCAGAACAGAGAGAGCAAGACAGAGACGAGGGGAAGAGGCAGAATGTGTGTGGGAGAGAAAAAACACTAAACAGAAGGTGAGGCGAGACAACTGAGTGGGGGGCCATGAGACTGAGATGTACTCAGAAGGAGTGTGTGTGTGTTTATGTGTGTGAACATGAGGCTTATGTATGAGATCTTGCATAAGCTCAGGTGTCAGCAGGTGCATGAAAGCACTAATACGAAGCAGTGCATTGGCATCTGTGTGCGCGCATGTGTATGCGTGTGCATTTGTGTGCCTAAAGACAATACCGCTCCCTCATTACCCTGTTTCCTCCAGTCCAGCACTAATGAGGAGCCTCACCATCACTGTGGTAATCAAGGTCAAGCCTAGGCCAAAACACAGAATCAGACACACCAGGCAGACGCACACTTTGTGGAGCCACAGTGAGGAAGTGATTGTGTATGCACAGCCACAATTAGCAACACATTTACAATAAATAGCCATTTTATATAGCTTTATTCCACAAACGAGAAAGGAAGACGACGGCAAAAGCAAGAGGCAAAAGGGTGGAGTTCTATAAGCCTCCCATGTGATCCCAACAGTTGCTAAGAAAGGATGTGGGTGTGATGTTATGTCCCCCCTGTCTCCGCTTCCTCCTTTTTTTGTGAGTTGAAGACAGAGAGACAGGCAGAACATGAGGGAGAGGATGCATGATCGAACACAGGTGGAGTCAAGTAGAAAAAGAGGAAAAAGCAAAGCAGCATAAGGATGAGAAAGGGGAAAGAGGGGGGGAGCAGGGTGATATACAGGGGTATAAGGCTTGGAGGGGAGGTTGGGGTGGAGGGAGTAATTAAATGAAAAGAGCAAGACTTAGCTCTTTAGTCTCATCCCTCAAGACCAGCCTGACACTGCTCCAGCTAGCTAATGTCATAGCAACAGGGAGAAGGAAAGTCTAATGGGTGCGGCACAGAGAAAAGGAGTAAAAAGCAGGTACAGGCGAGAAAGAGGAGGTAAGGGAGGAGAAACTGAGTGATGAAGGATGTAATGTTGGGAGGAAGGTAGGAAAAAGAAGGAAAGGAAGAAACCCTGGAACTAAGGAATACACAAACATTGTACAGTCAAGGACAGAAACATTGGGCTGTTGGGAAGGATATGAAAAAGATGAAGACATGAAGAAAAAAGGAAGAAAAAACAACAGTAGTGGAGGAAGCCACAAAGAGTGAGAGGGGTGGCAAACAGCCAGAGGAATAAAAGCCATGCCGTCCCTTTTCTCGCTGTCCATATGAATTCCCCACTCACTTCTTCTGTCGTGCAGCCGTACCTGCGTTTACCATTGTTTCTATATCTAATCTTCTCCTCTGAATAATTAACTAGAGTATCAATAATTCAGCCTTAATTAGCAAAGAAACATCAGACAGATGTGAACTTCACTGTATCATAGTGCAAATAAAATACAAGCAAAACACACACGGTGGGACTTCTGTTTCAGGCAGTCTAAAATAGGAGAGGCAGACGATAAATTATAAGCAAGAGATGGGTTAAAACTAATACAGGTGTGAAACCTGAAAGGAGAAAACACTGTTTGAAAGTTGTCATATTTACAGGATCATATGGTTCAGACTGCAGTTCTGACAGGAATCCTATTCCAAGTTTTGCTGCTCAAATATTTGAGAGAAATCCAAAGTTTTTCTTACAAAAGCATACTTTGTAACAGGAAGTGGCTATATACTGCATGTTCACTTAGACCAATTGTATTCCACGTTGTCTTATCAGCAGTTATTGTTTTCTTTATGAGCACAGAACAGTGGAAATTATTAAGCTGTTCTAAACAAACAATCAAGCTGCCTGAAAAGGGAAGCGAAGAATCATTTTAGTCCTTTTTTGTTGTTTTGCCTTTCCTTTATAAGCTCCAAGGTAACCCCCCATAGCAGATCTGGAGTCTGGACCTGTGGACCACTGAAGCAGCTGAGGCATCCCAAATGGATAGAATCACACACTTTATAAAAAAAAAAAACTTTATAAAAATATCAAGGGTTGCAGTTTCAATTCAACTTGGACCAACGGCAGCCCACAAGAGACAGAGCAGATCATAAAAATGTGCTAATCAATGCAGGGCTACTCTAAGCCAGAAAAACACAAAACGTGTTACTAAAATAACAGACTGCTAATAAGATATGACCCATTGACTTTCCCTTGATGGCCCTTGGACCGTGTCATCTTATGCTGGCACTCATGCATTTATCTCAACCAGCATCGACTTCTATGATTAACTATTTTCCAGTAAATCTTCACTGGAGTGCTTGTAAGCAATGCAGAATGCAAACAACTACTGGCTCCCATTACATCCCATTATTAATCTCCTTTGCATTGCATGGTCAGGCTGGTTGTCAAGTGATTAACAGCAACGTGGCAATGAGAGATCATCGAATTTTGAAGACATTCAGTTTCTTCAACCAACAACAGGCGAAATAACTGTTTTAAGGCAACCTATTGAAGTGACTGCCAATGAGAGTGAAGGGTATCACTGGCTGAATTATGAGAGAGTGTTAAATACATTAGAAGCTTACCTAGGCAACCAGATTCTCGACTGTCCACTAGCAACCAACTGTCAACTACAAAGAGTTCAAGACATGGGGGATTAAGCTTTTGAGGCGGTGACGCCTGACCTGTGAAATTCTCTGCCTCCACCTTTGAGGTTTGACAGTTCCATTGACATTTAAACCAGCTAAGAACATGTTTGTTTATTTGGTCATTTGTCTACAGCAAAAAAACCTTTTTTACTCCTAATTATGATACATTTAAATATTTGTATAAATTCCCTGTGTTCTTTTAATTTCATATTCTTTTCTCTTCTTATACTTCTTTTTCTTTTGAACATTTTCTGTAAAGTGCTTTGTGATTACTATCTGTGAAAAGCACTATAAATTTAATTTCTCATCTTAAAACATTTTTCTAATATGCAAATTATATACGCAAAAAAAAAGGTTTGTCATTCTACAGAATTTATGGTAATGATTTGAACAGTGAGCCACTCATTCAGAGACATCCCAGAACAGCATCTATGTGGTACTGACAGACTACCAGCTATTGCCAAAACAACTTGTTTCCTGCCTGTATCTAACGCCTGTGTACATCTGTGAAGGATTTATGGTGAGTGTGTGTGTGTGTGTGTGTGTGTGTGTGTGTGTGTGTGTGTGTGTTCCAGCCCAAATAGAGAGTACACCAATAAGATCTGCCTCTGGATCGATCAGACTCAGACTGTGCATGAGTTGACAGGCCGGGCTTGTTGTTTTTTGATTGATCCAGACTCTGTGTTATGTGGGTGGGTGTTCTAAGTCTATGTGTGCCTATAAAATAGTGAGAAAAGTATATAAAATGATCCCTCTGTACCTCTATACCGCTACACAAGTGATGCATCTTAGCATTTACAAAAAATTGGAATGAACAAACTAGTGCTTAAGCATCAAACCCAGTGTTAAAATGTGCAACTTTAGACCAAAGATAAAGATGTAGCTAATGACATAGCTAATTCTCCTCTTCACCAACAACTCTGCATGTATTTTCTTTAATGACTCACTCATGGAAAAAGTAACAAGGCTTAATAATGACACTCTAATCTAGGGATTGTAAGGTAACCTTTAAATTCTGCCTCGACCCCATAATAATTTTGGCTATTTTTTCATAATGTTGAAAACATTAAATAATAGCTGATTTCTCTATGATTGATGCATGATATGAATAAAAATATAAATGCAAGCAGACTAGAGATGAGATAAAAAGGGAAACGGAGGGAAATAAAGTTGGGAAAAACAAAAGAGGTAACGGATAAAGCAGAGTGGCAGAAGCAGCAGGTTAGCACTAATGGTCAATGACATGTTAGCGCTGTGGCTGGGCTTAGCACAAGCGTGTGCACTGCTGAAATATTTACACGGCTTACAGAACCAGAGGCTCATTCACTTCAAATCAGCTGGAGCAGAGAGGGAGAGCAAGCCGGGCCACTTTCCTCCCTCTTTGCTGCACCATAGCAGCACACGTAGTTCAAATGGATGGAGACTTTTTGTTTTACTTATTCATTTTTGCCCCAGTGTGTTGGACCTTTGCTTCAGTTTGATAACGGGCAAAAAGATGGTTTAAAAATGAGGAAGTAGAGAGACAAAATTGTTTCTTCCTGTTGGCTTTCCCAGTGTCACCCTATTCTTTAGCTTGACCCTGTGTACACTGTATGGCTTTCTTCCTTCTTCTTTCTATTACTTCCTTCTATTACTCTGTTAATTCTTTTGCTGTGTTCTGTGCTTTTGGACCATTGTCTTGGACTATTCTCTAGGACATCTTGTTCTCTACATCCCTCCCATCTCTCTTCCACATGCATTTTTTCATATCTCCCAGTCAATATTAAAATAACTATGAGGATGACTGACAAGCTGCAATCAACTTTGATTTCAACATTTCATGCAGGCCTGCCTGCACCACAGCGTGTGTGTGTGTGTGTGTGTGTGTGTGTGTGTATGTGCGATGTGTCCCTCTGCATGCGTATGTGATCCTACGACGGTGTGTGAAACGGAACCATCCAAGCTCCTCGGTGTGTTTTTTTCGAGAGCTTGTCAGCTTCAAAGACAGGGGTCAAACCAACAGGCACCTGACACAGGCCAACTTCACTTACTGCTGCCATGACAACAGAAAACAAAACAAAAAAAATTAAAACATACTGTATTTTCATCATGGCAGCTCAGTCTCTCTCCTCCCTTCTCGCTCACGTTCTCTCCCTCATGCTGTACAGATGACTGCAGAGGATTCAGGAAGAGAGAGACAGAAATCTGTCACTTGCGTTCTTCCCTGTGAAATTTTCACTCTCTCCTTCTGTAGTAGTGTTTTTGCTTTCACCCTGTCTGCTGCAAGTGATTGAACTTATTCACCTTTTTCCTCTCTGTTTTTTTTTGTGCTTGCTGAAAGCCTGAGGTGGACATGCCTGGAAGCGAAATTCCTCCTGATCAACTCTGACAGCTCCAGTTTAATATTTCACCACTGGATGGGCACACTTATGCACAGCCATATTGTACACATGCAGGGCATGCACAGAAATGTTCAAATGCAAAGTCCGGTCATGCTGATGATAGAAAAGAGGCAGTGGGACCCCTCCAGGAGAACTTTCAGAGTCTTACCTAAGTGACGGCTTCTTGGCGGTACCCACAGGCTTTAACATGGTGGTTGCTGATGGCAGTGCTAATGACAAGTTATGTTTTCAGGCAAAGCTGCATGAGGTTGTCCATTATCCTTCTCCCTACTGGCCTCTTCTCTCATTCCCTCCCACTCTCCCCCCCCCCCCCCCTCCCCCCCCCCCCCCCCCCCCCCCCCCTCCCTTTCTCTCTCTCTCTTTTCTTTTTAATTACCTGATGTCTCCTCTTCTGGCCCAGACGCCAATAGAGATGTGAGCAGCACCGCCTGCACTGAACTGTCTGTGTACATCTGATCTCTGATCTTTCCTCTGTCTGACTGTGTATATGAGTGTGTGTGTGTGTGTTTCCCTAAGTGGACCTACACAACCTGTCTGCACTGTCTGTCTGTGAATATGATTGTTTTACAAGCTTTAATATAATGTGGACATACATTTTTTGATGAAATGCATTGTTTTATCGATCACTAATCACCTTTTGCAGAAAGAAAATAAGCCCTATAAATGATAAACAAATATAAAAAACAACACATTTCTTCCTTTTTTTTAAGGTTTAATTTAACCCCGCCTCTCGCCCTATGAGATTGGCCGTAGCCCCTCCATCACCCTGAATTGGAATGGGCAGATGGTTTTAATTTACATTATATTGCTACAGACAGCTTTTCTCTTGTAATTTATTGCTTAAAAATGTATTGTGCAAGTTATTTCTTTTTTCGGAGTGGGGTGTGTGTGTATGAAATATATGAAACAATATATGAAACAATACAATTTCTTGTTTTTTATAATATTCAGATTCCTTGAGATGCACTAGTATGTGAGCATGATGTCAGGCTATTATCATCATTTAACATCATTAAGCATCATCATACCTAAATACTGCCACAAAGCTCCTAACATATACTTCTATGTTGAATGCACAGAGCAGGTACCCCATCGCTCCACCACAGGTATGCCTTATTTGCTGACCAATCACTTACATTGTATAGAGAGGCTATTATAATTACAAAATTAGGGCGGAAAGGCACCAATGATGTCGAACTCTTAGAAACTCTCACAAACTCACGTATGATCCAGTTGGATTTGATGGGTTAAAGCCACTGACAGCTGAAGCGAATGCCCCCGAGGATTGTTTTACTGCGAAGGAACTCCTCGCATACATGTAGCACCCAAGTAAGTATTGTTGCAGAGACAAAAACTGCTCGGGAGAGGGTCAAGGAATACAAAAAAAGGCCCAAGAAGTTGAACTGTCCCTATTTAAAAAAGTATCCACTAGATCTGCTGAAACATGCCCAATACATGGTGGTCCCAGCCCACAATTTAAAGGACCAAAAGGATCTGTCATTATCTGAGTGTCACTCACCAAAGGACACTTGCTATTATATATATATGTCTGTGCTTCAAAGCAGACAGAGCTGTTTTGGCAGTGTGTGGAGGACGTACCTACTTATTAGACAGGTTATTGTTGTGGCTGATTGTTGTTTCTGAAAAGAATAGTATGAGTTGTTTCCATAATCGATCTGTCTAACCTCATTATTGTTTAATCTTTTGACCTATCAACATTTAAGAAATAGTGAAAAATGCCTTCTCAATCTCCCAGGACCCAAAACGACATTTAAATACCTTTTTATTTTTTTTGTCAAGAAAGTCAACAAACTTGTCCTCATTAAACGAATGCATGCTTCAAATCACTCTTTTAAGATTTTGCACTTCAAATGCAAACAGACTGATCCGACATATTAGGCTCCCTGCTGGTGAGTAAATCTGCTTGCGCTCTCTGCACCAACAAGGGTTTACGTCACAAAAAATAGACAAAGTACAAGAGGGATTAGAATAAATAAAACAAAGTGGAAGCGACAAGGGGGAGACAAATGACAGTGAGAACACAAAACATAGTTTGGAAGGTTCTGGGAAGATGATCATAAAGTGATTCAGTTAAGCTGTCAGGACAGCACTATAGAACCTACACAGGCGGGAATCAGAGGAAGTGACACTGAGGCACAAACAGATTTTGGTTGTCTGTCAGTCCTTCTTCTCCACTCGGTAGATCAGAACAAGGCTTTCTGTGTGTGCCATACACTTTTCTTTTCTGCATATCCAGGTTTTTGTACACTTTTCTGTTTCCTGTGACTGATCTCTCCAGGATGTCCCCTCTCCCTCCTGAAGTCAAGCTCAGGTTTCCCATCTGCGACATGTATGAGGACAGAGATGGCTTGTTGCACTTCAAACAAAACCAAAAGGCCCCTGGCACCCTTGGCGCTGCTGCAGAGACGACTGGATACCGAGACGGGAAGTCACCTGCCAATGGGGTCATCTGCATTCGTGTGTGTTTGTGTGTCTGTGTATGTGTTTGGCAGGGATTTAACAGCTTTCATTCCTCTTGTCATGCTGGCACAAACAAAGCTACATGAGGAGGGCTTTACATTGTAGTTTTTGAAAGAAAGTTTTTCTTTTGGCACCAAATATTTACCTCCTGTAGGCCTGAAAGTTTTTTTTTTCCTAAGTCATTCTTCATTTAATCATTTTGTGATCATGTTTATTACAGAAAAGTGCCAAATATATGTTGCTTACAGCTTCACTAAAGCTAGAGATGTTTACAAGCAGATGTTTACAAGTGTAAGTTCTGCCAAGAGTACTTTAGTCAAAGTAGGACTGTTAATTTCACACGGAGTAATGGGTCTGCTGTGGGACATGTGAGTACACAGAAAGCTTAATGAGAGGGAGAACAGCAGCAGGACCCCCTCACAGAGCAGACAACAGTGCCAACAGATATGACACTGATTAACCTGGAAATAACGTGAATAGCGTTATGGAGGTGGCTGGGGTGGAGGTGTGTTTGCAAAGTGGCTTTCAGAGGCAGGAGCAATAGTATGCAGGCTTAAATAGCACGCTGCTTATGGAATATGACAATAGGATCCACGGAAACGTGTCAGAGAAATCATCAGCTGATGTGGGCTGGCATCTAGAGCAGCTGATCTGCTGGGATGGCTGGCTCAGCTTAATACAGCAGCCTGCCAAAATTAAAACTATGCTGAATTTCTGAACAAATCAAGGGTGCAGTCTGCACATAGACAATAATTTAAACATGCTGCAGTCAAATAAAAGCAATTAAATACGGTTTTTCTTTATCATTTCTGGATCAATAGGAGTTCTCCTTATCCTTGTGATAAATTGGGCAATGAGTTCCCTGGATAGAAAGTCCATCGCCTCAGTTTAATCCTAAAGCAAAGCTCAAGATTGTGTTCTGGTTTTATTTCTAAGGTTTGGTTCAGATATCGTCTGCTTGAGCACTCCCAGCATCTTGCTTTTTATCTCAATGATGCACTTTACATCCAGTGAGCATTGTCCTAATCATGTCACAGCCAATCACACGTTATCTGAGTGGATTATTACTGTTACCAGAGCACAGATTATTATTTGTTTTATTTATTTTATTTTATTTTATTTTATTTTATAAAAAGAAAAAAGGGAAAATACAAAAGGAGAAATTCAGATCTCTGTTTTGTGTACATTGTGATTAGGGAATTTTCCCTAATAAAGTAGTATCATACTGAATAACTAATACATTGAAGCATCATGTCAAGACTTTAAGTCCTCCACCAGCAATCCTCAAAAGAAGAAAGAAAGAAAAAGAAAACACAGACCCCTAAAACATGCCACATTGAGAGAGATTTTCACATCAGACCAAGTTTTAACAAGAAAAATAAATCCAGAGAAAAGGAAGGGAGAAAATCAGATCTGGAGTTCCAAAGGGAGCATTTGAAAATTGAACTATTTAGCCCTCTGACAAAGTCAAACAGACTCCGTGTTTACAGTGTGGAGGTTAGACACGATCCTCTGAGGTCTTAAAGCTTTGAAAGCACATCTATGAGCTCTGTTTTTTAAAACATTCTAGGTGTGTAACGTGCAGGGATAAATGGCACTATAGGGACAGCCAAACTACATTTCTCGGTGAGAGGATGGTTACCTTTAAAGTAAGCACTAAAATCAGTAAACAGCACAGAAAACTACTGCACTGGGTGAAAAACCAAACAAAGGCTGCACATTCTAAACTGTGTATGTCTATAGGATTTCCCTTTGTTTTGTGGTCCAGACTAAAAGTCAGAACAGCTATGTTTTAACAGTTATATGTACATGCAGTCAGACACTTCAGTAAGGGAACCTGTTCAACCGCTTGGTATGAAACTCAATGCATTTAGGTATGTAGCCATAGTCAAGATGACCGTCTCAAGTCCAGAACAGCATCAGAATATAGAAAAAAAGGTGATTTGAATGTGGCATGGTTATTGGTGCCAGATAGGCAAGGATTTTCCCACACAACCAACCTGTTGGGTTTACAGAAAAAATATACAGTGAGTGGTAGTTCCCTGGGCAAAAATGCCTGGCCATTCTCTTCTGACTGTCTGAGGAGAATGGCCAGAATGCAAGAAGACTGCACCAGGTGCCAAACCTGTCAGCTATGAACAATGAGCTCAAACAAAATTAGGCTACAGTTGTCCCAAGCACACCAAAATAGGACAAAAGAAGATCAGAAAAACATTGCCTGGTGTAATGAGTCTTGATCTCTGCTGCAGCGTTAAGATGGTCACAATTGGGCATAAACCACATGGAAACAATGGATCCATCCTTCTTTGTATCAATGGTCCAGGCTGCTGGTGGTGGTACAACAATACGCACCTTCGTGCCATCTGAGCATTGTTTAAACTGCCACAGCTTATTTGAGTATTATTGCTGAACATGTTCACTCTTTTATGACTACAGTTTACCTGCTTGCAGCATGATAACGTGTCACGTTGCAAAGCTCAGATCATCTCTCACTGGTTTCTTGAACATAACAATGAGTTTACTGTATTCAAATGGCCTCCACAGTCAACAGATCTCAATCCAATAAAGCACCTTTGGGATGTGGTGAAACAGGAAATCCATATCTTGGATGTGCAGCCAACAAATCTGCAGGAACTGCGTAATACTATCATGTCAGCGTAGACTAAAATCTCTCAGGAATGTTTCCATCACTTTGTTGAATCTATGCCACAAACAATTGAGACAGTTCTGAAGGAAAAAGAGGGCCGAACTCAAAATCAAAGGATCCAGTGAATGTAGTGTTCAAATTAATGAGAAGATAATCATGCAAACTGGGTATCCTCTCTCACCTTAGGCTAAAACTCAAACAGCTTAATATTACAAGATGTTGTATTGAGTGGCTAGACTTGATATAGTCTGATGACTGATGGCTGCACTGATTAAAATAGAGCGCTTGTGATTATCAAGAACATGAGGGAAAATGAAAGAGACAGATAGAATGAAAGACTGAGTGAGATGTGAGGATAAAATACTCCATTACTGTCAGCATATTATGCACCACACCAGAGTAATGATTAAGAATGGGCCAATAAAAAAACATGGCTAAAATACTTTTTTTTATTGCTCCTCAATAGGGATTAGAAACTTGATATTTTGAGTTAATTATAATAACACGGAAGCTCTGATGATATAAGTAAGTTGTTCGAATAGTAACTTCTATAAATACAGTAGGTAGATGCAAACACATAAACTGCTTTACTGAATTTTCGCTTGACCCTTTGCCTCAATGTTCCTGTGTTCGTCACGCAAAAATCCCAAATGCACATTGAAGGTCAACTCGTCTTTATGTCACAAACCTTGTGCCACTCGGTGAATAGAAGCCATAAGAACTGTGCACAGCAGGCAAGATGGTAGAGAGAACAGAGCACAGAGATCTGTCTTTTGAAAAGCATAACATCATCTATCAGCTAGAATCTTGTTCAATCTGTGTGGAGGAGATGCTTCAAGATGTGTCAAGGAAAGCTCAGTGGTAATGCTATTGATATTTCTGCAAGCTGTAAGGTTACAGAGAGCTGCTTTCAAATGAAACCGTCCGCTTTGAAGAGACACGGCTATTTAGACACTGAGAAGGGCGGCATAAATACAAAGCTCTGTTCATAGATACACAGTGAAAACATCAGCTGTGTAGCGGTTTTCATGGTTAATTTTCAATGGTTTACAAGGGTCCACAGATCATACACCAAATGTTTCAGTGAATTATAACAACATTAGTGCGCTGGGAACATAACCACTCCTCGTTGTCACGGTAACACACAGGGTCAGTAGGTCAGGAATATGTGCGGTTTTGCACTTTAGTGATTTCAGGCATTTATGTCACACACACATAACGCACACACTGAGTGCATGTCGGCATTTATCCAGCAGTCACCATGACCTCTCTCATTAGCTGGAATTAGCCTAATAATTCCTGGACAGGCGAGGGAAAGCTACTAAAACTGGGAAAACTGCCACATCCCCTCAAATTTCCTCACACTTCTTTAACCCTCACTGGGTCGGGAGAGGGCCTAGCGAGACAGACCAGGATCAGGCCTCAGGGGATTGATGTGAATAGTGGAGATAGGAGCTGGGATAGGGCAACCACAGAAAGAAATTCTGTGTGTGGCGAAGAAGTAGAGCATAACTTGATCTTTCCACTCACATTCCCTCTTTTCATATGCATGCACTGCACCTTATTTGCAGCACACAAAAGTAGCTGAGGATACAACTCTCTTACAAAGATCATCATGGCTTTCCTATGTGTTAGCTGGGATACATTAAACTGGAAAATATATATTGTGTTTATTGTACTTGATGCATTTGTAAAAGTGGGACTGATACTTATTGTGTCTGCTTAAGCAAATGAAACATACAGTAAATCAAGGACAACTTTAAAAAGTAATTTAAAGCACCATACACTGATATAAAGGGTCAGGATATTCAATAAGAGAAACCTGAGAATGGCTAAATCTAATCTAACACCAGGATCAACATTTCTGATATGCCACTTTTGAAACTAGGGCAGAAATTATGGTTCAAACGCCGCTCTATGGTTCACAGTAGGGCTGTCTGCCTCTGCTCATATCCTTCTGTTACACTGGACTCATTGGATAGAAGCCTCACCAAATTATATTTCACCTCCATGGGATGAAAGTGCAGGGTTGATCAGTGTTGATTCCTACCTAAGCAAAGCAAAGCCTCCAGTATTTGGTGAAATCCAAAGCAAAGCAACGATAAACAGCATTTTATTTGGAAGAGATGGGTGGAAAATTATATTCTTATTCAGAGATTTGTTCTGTGTTACTGTACTTAAATTATAGTATAAAGTATACAGCGCATAATCATTGACTTGGTTGAAAAGATTCTGCTTCCTGCTGTAAATGGAGTTCATAAATGGTTCAAGGCTCACTTTTATACTTTGATAATATAATATGTGTGCAGTTTGTGTTCTAGCTGAAGCTACAGTGGGGGGAATATTTATCTGATCTCCTGCTGAATTTGTAAGTTTGCACACTTACAAAGAAATGTTATTTTTTATGGTAGTTTCATTTTAATGGACAGAAACAGAATATCAACCAAAAATGAAAGTTGTGAATTGATTTGCATGCATTGAGTCATATAAGTATTTAATACCCTACAACCCATCCAGAACTATGACTCCCACAATGCCCATGTGGCACACAGATTACAATCAATCAATCAATTAGAGATACTGTTGATCTCAACCCATTATGTACATAAAACACAGCAGTCCACAGAATCAATTCCTTCCACTTCAACCTCTCCACCACCGGGTAAGACCAAAGAGCTGTCAAAGGACATCAGAGTCAAGACTGTAGACCTGCACATCACTGGAATGGGCTGTTGTCATCTGTAATAAAAGCTGACAACTATTGGTGTGATTATTTGGAAATGGAAGAAACATAAAATCCCCTTCAGTCCTGAGCGCCATGCAAGATCTTGCATCATGGGGTGGGGATGACCATGAAGTGGTAGACTACCCCAAAACTACACATGAGGATCTTGTTAATGATCTGAAGGCAGTTGGGACCACAGTCACCAAGAGCACCAATGGTAACACACTACACTGTAATAAATTGAAATCTTGCATTGGCCGCAAGGTCCTCCTGCTCAAAAAGGCACATGTACAGGCCCATCTTAATTTTCCCAGCGAACATGTAAATGATTCAGAGAAGGCTTGGGCGAAAGTGCTGTGGTCAGATGAAACCAAAATTGAGCTCTTTGGCATCAACTCAACCTGCTGTGTTTGGAGGAAGAGAAATGCTGAGCATGACCCAAAGACACCAACCCTACATCAAGCATGCAGGTGGAAACATTATGCTTTGGGGCTGTTTTTGGCTAAGAGTACAGGACGACTTCACCGCATTGTATTGTAAAATATTGGATGAGAACCTCCTTGCCTCAACCAAAATACTGAAGATGGGTCATGGGTAGGTCTTCAAGCATGACAGTGACACAAAACATACTACAGCTCAACCCCTCCTGAGATGTGTGCAAACCTGGCGACCAACTATAAGAAACATCTTACTGTGCTCTCCAACAAGCGTTTCTCCACCAAGTACTAAGTCATCTTTTACTTATCAACATGTGGACATTAGGACAATGTAGGATGTATATATAAAACTTTATTTGGTTGACCACTCTTTTTTCTCTTGTTGGGTGGGAAGGGTATGAGATGATGGCTTTCGAAAACAGATGGCAACTCGGTTGTTATGCGCATGTGAGCCAATATATAATTCAAAATAAAAATTGCATGTCATTAAAAACAGAGAAAAAAGAAAAGAGTTGCACTTAAAATCACTTAAAAGCCAGAAATGTTCCCATGCAAACTTACATCTAACAAACAGCACAGAAAAAAATGTTGTCTGGAAAACATTTATGCTTGTATCAATATAGATTTTATGACTCAAAACAACAAGTTTGTAGTGTAACCCAGAAAGTCTGAAGAATGAATCATGTTCAATAGTAAACAGCAGTTAAAGAAGGTGGGTAGCAGCTGTCCTCTATGACAAATGCCTCATGTTAAGCCCTGCCTGCCAACTAAATTCATTACAGTCTTGTCAAAATCACAGAGCAGTTGGTTAATTTAAATTAACCAGCAATCCAGAGACTTCACTGGCAACAGCAAATTAGGTAGCTATGTTTGATACATTTCCCCTGAATTCTTTAAAAACTGTGTGGTTATATAGAAACAAATCAGACTGAATGTTTTCTTGCATCCATCTATGTGCTGAGAGAATTGCTTTAAGAGTAATTTTCACTTTTCTCTTTTTTGTGGCTCTCCCTTTTCTCACCCCCTGAGTTACGTGTCTTTCTTCCAGTGTTGGGATTCTGTAAGATTATTCATTCTTTATAACCTAAATGGACTTGATAGGTTGTATTATTGTGTGTGTGTGTGTGCGTAACCTGGATCCAGTCATATCTAGCAAACACACAGAGTGTAAAAATGTGACTTTTTTTCCTCCTTCCTCCTTCCTTCCATTTGTATACACAAGTCAGCCACAACATGAAAACCACTGACAGGTGTGTACAAAACTAATCATCAGTTGATCATCTAATTACAATGCATGTTCTGGTGGGACACCCTTGGCTTCTAGCACCCATTTGACACATACTTCATTATTATGAGTGGTTGTGCCCCCCCCCCCTACAGACGGCCCTTCCCAGTGGAAGAACATCTAAAAGTGCACAAGGAATACGATAAAGTGGCTAAGCTTTTCACCCAACTATGTCCTGGATTTTAGCACTGCTGTGTCGCTCACTAACGTTGGAAGTAGGGAATGAAAGAATACACTGCTCAGGTTTTCCCGAGACTGGGTGTAACACATTTATACTTCCACGATCCCAAACTGATTGAGAAGCCACAGGACATACTGGAAAAAGTTGGATCTTTGGAGGCCCACCCAAAATTAACCAAGGTATCCACTGTCAACTTCCCACAGGACACAGGACAGCCTGAGAGGTCAAGTGTCCATGTCCCTATACAAAGCAGAGCTGTTCCAGAGACTCAAGGGGCCTGCACAATATTGGACACGTGGTAATGTTGTGTGTGTACTGGCACCCATAGTAATTTCGGTGCATTAGCATAAAAAAGTCAAGGTTGTTTGACATTCTCAACTGAAAAAAGAAGCAGCACATAGCTGTGATCACCATGTTTTGCTTGGACTTGGAGAAATAATGTGCAAGCGCGGCTGTGCTTTTGCAGAAAAAAAAAACTATTAGCATAGTTTAGATGCCATTTCCAACAAGCCATTCTGCTACCACAGTCTCAAGTGGCCAACTAACTACAAATTTGCACACAGGTCCACACTCACTCCTTCACCATGCTGCGTCAAAGAATATTTTCACACGCACTCATGCAGTGCAGACACATAGCTGCACATGCATACACACCTTGCTGTCAGAATGGTGATAAATTGTTAAGAAAATGAAAAGGGGAAGCAGTAATCTGACACCTCCAGTGCTGTGCAACCAGTAATTAAAACCCTTCATTACGTCAAATATTTGATTATGAAGAACTGGGGATGTTGGAGGGGTGGGCCTAGTAATGACCGCTTTCTCTTAGGGGAGGGTGATAGGAGATGTAAGGAGTAGTGGCGGTAGCGGAGAAGGAAAATGTAAATAAAGCACGACTGTCATAATACACAGAACTTTGTAACCGGTGACTGCTCTTCACACCTCCTCCCCACTTTTCCCCATGTCTCTGGAAAGTGTCTTTGTGTTGTTGTAGTGAGTCAAAAACGCTGGCCGCAGCACATTGCTAATGTGTTGATGAAGGCAGCCCAGGCCAAGGGAGTCTCTCTCCTGTGGAAGACAGACAGTGTGCCTGTTCGACAGAAGAGTGAACATCGCTGGCCTCCGCCTCAACCCTCTCTGGGAAGCTGCTAGCTTCAGCCTGCAACTGCATCCCCTCCACTCTGCTATTCCTTGTACGTTAGCCTGTGATAACATGGAAGGGAGGGATTTATGCACATTAAAAGGCAGGAGCATGTAGGAGTGTGCAGGATTAGCACAAAGTAGGAAAAGCAAAAGCGACTTAATTTCATTCTTTACTTTCACACGCTGTCTTAACAGCACTGAAAAAAAGCAAATGGGGTGGACTTTAAGAGCTAAAAATTGCGCTAAACATTACACTAAATTACTCTAAAATTCCTACTAATTTGCTGTGCATCAGAGGGGTACTCTTTTCAACTTGAATCTGCAGTTTGCACTACATAGTTGCAAATGCTAATTTTTTTCTCTATTGATTATCTTATTATTCACTCCTTATAGCCTAGCAATTACAGAATTAGTGGCCACGTTGAGGATGTCCAGCTGTACTTCTCTGGAGATACAATGTACAAAACTGTTGATTAAGCACAGCTATTCAACCATAAATCACATACAAAGGGACCACAGCGTTCTCACAGGCAGGCCCACAGGGAGAGACACGAGCACACTACAGTTTATACAGCAGAAGTACTATAAAGAAACACTTAACATCTTCTCTCATGAGCTGCAGGCTTCCACAATTAATTAATAAGATGTTTATGCAATGGTGTACCTGAACTTAGATGCTCCTGTTTCATATTTCACAGCTTTCCCTCGATGTCTCCCCCTTCCCCTCTCGTGTGCATGTGTGTACGTGTGTGTGTGTGTGTGTGTGTGTGTGTGTGGCTGCTCGAATGCCAGTGCCATCATCAAAGGATATGTCAAAATGAAGGCACTGGCAGGGGCTGCTATCAGGATCTCAGACAAGCACACACATAAACATGCATACGCACACACGCTGCTCCAGCTATGCTTTCATATCACGCCCTGGCAACGCCCACTGACTGCAGCATATCTCCACCGGTATCACCAAGGTTACCAGCGGTAGCCAGGGATACCATCGGAGCCGCCTGTGAAAATGTAGAATATGGGTGTGGCCAAAGTCTAG
>VUQG01028842.1:47562-69081 GCA_015106755.1 Etia nguti | reverse complement strand
TCTTTTTCCTTATGCAGAGAAGAAGCTGATTCCTTTCCAATTCTCAGTTAGCACTTTACCCTTAACAGTTCTCAGCTTGTCGTCTTTGCCGCAATCTTAATACAGCAACATGTTATTAAGAACCCAGGTGCTGTTTGATCCATCGGACCTCAGCTTGTTATATTTCACCTCTTTGCACACCTCTGCATCCATAATAACGCGTGCATGCTCAGATCTGACAGACATTTCGCATGCATCAATTACACCGGGGTGAATGTATTAGTCAGTGAGTTAGTTAGCTGATGTGATATCGTCAAGGACCCACGATTAAAAATTGGTGTTTCCATGACAAAGGAGGGCCTCCGCCAGCACCCTTGCATTCATGGCACTCGCACACAAATTGAGAAACAATATTCCCAGACATGCTCCAAGCTTCACTTTCTTTGCCTGGAGAGGTGTGTTTGCATGTGTGTGTGTTTGTGTCAGTGCAAGAGAGAGAGAGAAAATTTGTGTTCATTTATTTAAAACTAAAAGAGAGAGATTTTTTTTTTTTTAAAAAGGTATAATTGTAAGTATACAGTTATACACAATTGGATATAAATCTGTGTGTCCTTGTCATCGTGGTAAAAAGTGATCCTGGAGACATCAACTGGAGCTCGCACTATGACAGAGGCGAATTCAAGTACTCTGACAAATGTTTATATGACTGTCTGTCTCTTTTGTCAGTCTGAGGCCAAACAAAGCAATGGCATTGCAACTGTGTTAGATCGAGCCGAGGAACTTCACAGAAGTTTAGTTTGACAAGACCAGTCTTTTGAAAAAGACACACAATAACTGAAACAGTAGTGTGGACTCACAACACTAAGTAAAATTAAATAAAACCAAACAACACGTCCTAAGTTTTAGCCAGTTTGGTCAGATTTATTATACCAACCTGCCTTATGAGGATTTGGTGTTTCTGTTTATTGTGACTGCGATGTATAAATGACTTGTTTGTTCCAAGGGAAAAATTCCCCCAGAAAAAAAAGTGAAACAAACAGAAGTAAAAATGAAACACAACCAACACAGATCTCAGATCAGATCAGATCAGAGAAGTTAGACTCTACAACAGTTTGCTATAATGACACGGACAGCGGCATCCACAGAACAATACCGTCATTACTGCTGTGTATTTATAAAATACGAAGTAGTAATTACATTATAACATAACTACATGCTCATGGACGCCAAGGGTGGCGTGATCCCATGGTAAGATGGTCTCTATTTTTTTTTTTTTTTTTAACTCACATCATAATTATAAATAGATATGCATTCCTGCAGGTGAGAATAACATGCACTTAGAGCTGTCAGAATCTCCGAGCTCTCTCTTTATTTCCATATTTTGTGTGGTGTGAAGTAACAAAAACAGGGCTGATCTGGCTCAGACCATCCTGCTAGCGGCTAAAGCAATTGTAAGGAGATTTTTGGTGCAGTACTGTATATATTTCATCTTGCGACCACCAGCAACCGTTCCCCACCTGCACTTTTCACTAGCAAGCAGAGGTTGCTGGGGGGGGTTACTATCTAAAGATATTAAACAAGAATTAATGAGACACTTAAACTTCATTTTTTGGCCTATTTGCTTAAACAAGGGGTGTCAAACACAAGGCCGGGGGGTCAGAATCTGCCCAGCAAAGACCCAAAACTAGAGGAATTTCATTTCTAACAAAAAAATAAACATTTTTCTGGGCAGTGAGCCACCAGAACTCGTTCTGTAATTTTACACATGTATTTATTTGTCCTGACAAATTTCTTGCATTGACTGCAGAGTTTCTTTATTGTGTAGAAAAGTGAGATGTCCTGTTAAAAATGCACTTCTTTTTCTTATATTACATGGGATAAAATATGTAGTGAAACATCTTTAAACTGACAGAGAGAGGAGTTTTGCTGGTTCGGCCCACTGAAGTTTAAAGTGGGCTGTGTGCATGTGGCCTTCAATGTAAAACGAGCTTGACATCCCTGATTTACAGCATATTATGATCCTTTTAAGTTTGCGGGGGATAAATAACTGCAGCCATTACATACATGAGTCTGTGCATTCATATCTTGACTTTAAATACTGCATGTTCAGCTATGAACCACAATATCTGGTGGCAAAACACGTGCAAATTATGAGTGTGAACGAGCCCTGATTATGGTGGTCGTGGTGCTCGATTTATACGATTTTTGAAAGGACAACAAGTAGGAACTGTACTTTTATAAGAACAGTGTATTCATGTTGGCCTAAAGATTCATGAAGATAAGATCCCTCTTATGTGTAGTACTAGTAGTAATATCTCAATTTTTAATACATTGACCTCCAGTTATTATTTAGTTATTATTTCCAGGTATTACCTAATTAAACACCGTAATGTTATCGAGTAATTAAAACTTGCCCACCAGCTAAATCTCCTCAGTGAATTTTTCTCAGTAAAAGAACAGGTAGAGTCACACCCTCCGCTGACATAAAGAGTGTCTATGCAAGCACACCATAGGAGCAAGGGGAAGGGGCTAAGGACATAGCCTGAGGCTGCGAGTGTGTGAGCGCATACATTATACTATATGTCGTATCACATATACTGTGGTGTGAAAAAGTGTTTGCACCCTTCCTGATTTCCTATTTTTTTGTTTCAAATCGTCAAACAAATTTAAATATTAGACAAAGATAACAGAACTAAAAACGTGTTTATTATTAAGAGGGAAAAAAATCTTTGACGTATCTACATAGGATTCCAAAATCTGATCTACAGGCTCAGGGTAATATAACAGATCATCTCAAATCTATAAACGGCACACATGCACTGACACATACAGAAAGGGAAAAAAAAGGAAAAGCATTTACACAGCGTCTCCTCAGAGAAAACTCCAGAAAAATAAAAGATGTGGCAAGCTATCAAACTGACAATCACTGGGGAATCCCACCACTTTCAAACAAATAAATATGTGCTTGTGCACCAGTAAACCCTCCGACGTGTACTATCTATAAAAACACACACACACACACACACAATTTCACAGACGCACTGACATACATGTGCAACACTGTTTTCCTGAACAGCTGAGTACAGTAGACACAGCAAATTTGCCCCATTTGAGCTAAAACAGAGATTTTATCTAAAGGGGAAGGACCACGCTCCTCTATTGCCCACAATTACTGGGGTCTGGAAGCAGAGTCAACAGCCACAGTTTTATAGAATCGCATTGTCTAGGAGGGAATCAGCCCCTTTTCACTTCTGCTTTGAGCTAAGCGCTGCTGGTCTGGGCTTCAGCAAAAGCCACTTAAAGCTATCATATTCTGAAAGAGAGCAAAAAATGACTTGAGCTCCTTTTGGAAAAGGTTTTTATGCAATTTGCTGAGAGACATCCTCTGCGTTCTTTTTCATGTAATACTTTCTCAGAGATCAAACAGACACCTTAATCCTAAGAACACACACAGGCTCGTGCTTGCTATTTCACATGGTAGAGAGAAAGCCTATACGTTCAATTTGTTTGCAATTTTCTTATGTGTTTGTGTGGTTCATGCGGGCCATTTTTGTTCTCTGCAAGCTCCCTCGTATTGCCATTATACATCACAGCAGAGCACCAGCGAATGGTTGTGTCAAAAAGGCTGCCTTCCTCTCCACCATATCTCATAGTTACCTCCTCTAACCAAATTACCCCCAACCCCTGCTTCACCCGCCCCCTCATCCGTTAGACACTGAGAGATGAGTTTCAGAAAACAGCTGCCTAAAAAAAGACAGCAGCCATGTCCAGTCGCATCTCAGAAGAAATGAGAATAAATGAATAAATTCCACAAAGATCCCAGCTTTTCTGCAGAAACTCTAAACCCATTTAGAAGGAGAGTGATATTTTCCTGTTGCTTCTCAATTTTACTACCATTAACTATAACATTTATAGCCAGTTTGTGAATCCTTTTACGATCACTGAAAATCCTCCTGCACACAGGGAAGCATGAAGCAGCGCTTTGTTCAAAGTAAACAGAGAAATGCAAGCAAAGTTTCCCACTGTAACGTAGAGGAAAAGCCGGCCTGTTCATTCATGAACGCTTTAAGAATCAACAATCTGTACGCGTCAAGAAAACAGGTGGAGACCACAATGCATTTTGATCTCTGTGCCACCTGATGATGCGAATATCATAATATATCACTTTAGCAACTCTTCCTTTAATTCAATCCAAAATGCTGCAAATTCTTACTGGATCAAATGCCCTATGGGACATCAGAATGTAAACGTCTGGGGCCAATCATACACATGGTTGATACAGTACATCGGTTAAAATAAAAACGGAAAATACACTTGAATGCAATGTTTTCAAAAAACAAATATTCTTGGAAATACACAATGGAGCCTGACCGTTATATTTGCAGGATCACATATTTGCTAATAATATCAGTATCAGGATTTATTATGGCCGATAAAGAAAATTTTAAAAGTAAGGAAGAGACAAGAAACACCCTTCAATCATATAATAAATGCTGATGATGCATAGGTTGGCCACCAGAGGGAGCTCTGCAAAACCTGTTCGCACCACAGAGTAATCCACGATGACTTTAAAAGTATATAGTCATTTTATCATAGTAAAGACCTGTAAATAACATATATCAAATGTTATTTAAATCTACGTTATATATGTCTGAAAGGAAAAAAACTCAGCTAATATATCAGATTTATAACGCACTAAATACCGTTATTGATACCGGCCTTAAAATTTGTCAGGGTTTACTAAATTGTTTTTTCACCCTTATCCAAAAACGACAAAGGTCATTCCAGGTTTCTGTTCTAACTGTCTTTAAGTGAACAATGCAACTTTAAAGCTGACAGTGTACTATATTTCTCATGCAGAGCTTGAGAGTGACATGATAAACTGGGCTCGCTGGTAACATTAGCAGGTAGAGTACTCAGTGTAAGGCAACAACAGCTTGTGGCTCAGCCGGGGCTATGACCTCTACACACTGTAGTGGGAGGGAGGGAGGAAGACGTGAAGAGGCCAAAAGAGAGATAATGATGGATGGCCAGTGGAGAAAAGAGAAACAGCAAGAAAAAGAAAAGTGCATCAGACAAAGCAGGCTTCAGTTCAAAACACCAGCCTTATGTGAGCACCTTTCCCTGCCTTTGTCACGCTCTAAACACCTCAGCATATCCTCACACACGATTAGTTGGAGGTTATTTAGTTGAATTAACACTTTTGACTGTGAGACTGCACTTTCAGAGACATGACCACAGCTGCCAATACTTGTGCTGTTATATTAAATACAGAAAAAAGCAAAAGGAAAGAAAACAAACAAACAAAAAAAAGACTCACAAAGCTGCCATCAAGCTCTGAAACACTGACAACATGAAAGAAAATCCTGTTGTGCATCCTTTTTCTGCCCAGTGTCAAACTTCTAAAGGTCTTCACAAAATAAATCTGGCCACTTTAATTTGTAAAAACTATTTTTTTTTTTTTTTTTATCTTTAACTAGACCGGTACGGTGGAAAACACTTGGAAATGACAGACAGTAGCTTATTTTACAAAGACATGGTAAATACAAAATTTACAACTATGTTTCAACATTTTCAATCCTTTAAGCAGTTTAAAAGAAGCCTTTTTGAGCTATCCCAAGACTTTGTTATACAAAAAAACAAAAAATTGACCTCAGTGTTTGCACTTACAACAAGCCAGATAATAGTTCATATAGAAAAATGTAGGATTTCAGTGTAAATTTGAATAGAATTCATTTCGAAACACAAATTGTAGCTTTTTAAATAACAAAGATCAGCTCACTAGATACTTTGAACTTTATATCAGCTCAGTAACTAAATAAGCAGGGCAAGTACAGTCTACACATGCTGCATTTTTACCTGCAAATGATCCCAATGCATCTGACAACTGACCGGGGAGCTCACTCCTACAGGAAAGCACTCGGTTCAGTTGGCACAAAGCCAACACACCCAAACAACAAAAGGCATAAAAAATATGAGTGGCTTTAGGAAATTACATTTGGCCAAAAATATATGACACACAGTGGAAAACTTCATGGCCATTATGATTGATCCCAAACCCTTGACCGGAAAAAAAACTCAGTGCCAACTCAGCTGTCGAGAGAATTGTACTGCAAATACAGCCGAAATATGAGGAAGCATGCTTCCCAAAATTACTGAATAAATGTAATCTCAACCACTTTATCTGCAGCACCGGTATTTGCTCGAACAGTAAATCTAGTGTGTGCAGCCCTCTGTTTTACTATTTATTGATCAAATCTTATTCGAGGGATTTATAACTGAATAGATGTTAATCCTTATTCAGTTTTCCTCGGTGGGTACTGCACAAATACTCGTATGCATTTTTTTCTTTTTCTTTGTTCAGCTGGTGACAAATAAAGAGCTAGGTTGGGTGAATAAAAACACAGAGGTGAATGATGGCTTCATGCTGTCACACGCCAGCAAAAAGGACAGAGAAGAGGGTCCTATCACATCGCATCACAGTCAGCTGCAGCCACACCCGCCCTCAGAGCATAAACCCTGCTGCTGAGCAAGGAGGGGAGAGGTGAGGAGGGTGATATCCCCTTCTGTTCTCCTCCTTCTTCTATTAGTCTCAACTCGCCAAAATGTCTTATTTCAGTTGTATCTCATTGCTCATCCAGCTTGCCTGTCATCCAGCCATTTCCCTCCCCTCTTCACATGCTGCAAGTCTCCCAGATTTGGCCATGACAGGGATTTGTGGGGTGGATCCCAGCCTCAGGACAGCGCTTGCAGACCATAGTTTGGTTGGCGGTTTGTGTGTGAGTAGGAGTGGGTGAAATGGAAAGAGAGAAAGAGGATTAGAAATGAACTGTGGAGATAGAGCACAACCTGACAATAAGTCCCTTCTCCCCAGTGTGTCTGTAGTTGAGTGTCAGCTTGTGTGAAAGAGAGAGGCGAAGGATTAGCTTGTGAGAAAGGAATCATTTCCCTTTGTATTCCAAGTGATGCTGTCAATCACTGCACTGTAAAAAGGAGCACTCACTGTGTGTGTGTGTGTGTGTGTGTGTGAGTGAGAGAGAGAGAGAGAGAGCGAGCGAATGGGATGGTAGCTAAAAGAATGTTTTAGATATGGCCATAAAAAAAACAATAGTCATAGTCTGACAGCAGAGCTATTTTAGCATTTATCTTTTGCTCCTTCATTTCCATTTGATATAGTTAATACACCTTGTGACTAAATGGCACCACACATTTCAGAAATAAATGGCGACATCGCAGTAAAGGAGACCTGTGCAGCGCTTACACAAATGCAAACATAGATGGTGCACTAGGAAATTGTTTAACCTCATTCTTTATTGATCCCTGATGGGATATTCTTTCCCCTCTCCACAGAGGCCAGGGGTAAGGGCTGGCTATGAAAGGAGCTTGACGTGTTGGTGTTGACGTACACTTTAGCCGAGGAGATATGTTTTAATTTGATTCTGTTAGAAATGTACCATATTTAATATACTGAGAATCATTTAAATTTAAAGTAACTGATCGGGATATAAGCTTTCTAACTGTAAACATTTCAAAAACCTGAATTTAATTGATTTTCAATGACAGTATCTTAGATGTTTCTAGGACTGCGCTCTTCTGGACAGAGGCCTCTAATGTTGTGGTTGGAATCTGCTGAAGCCACTCTTCCAGTATTTGGGTTAAAGATCGTAATGCGCCTTTACCATTGGGACCACTTTGGACGTTAACTTCCACATTCACTCCAGCTGTTCCTTGAGCCCCTGGTACGTCTCTGTTGATTTGTGCTCCTGATTCCTGATGTTGCTGTCTGCTGGGATTGCCACATTTACAGATGTGGTTTTTTGTTCCGTGTTGATCACCACTATCTGGAGCTTGAAGTCCCACGGGACTTTAGGCTTGTCAATCTCAGCCACCTTTGATGGTGTCTCCCATCAGGACTTGGGGAATTCTAGTCTGTATGCAGCACAGATGTTTGTGTACACTATCCCAGCGACTTGATTGTGCCTTTCAGTGTTTGTGGTCCCAGTTTGCATCATATATCTTGCTACTGTATGCAGGACTGTCTCTGGGGCCCCTTTACACAGTCTGCAATTTGGGTCCTGTTGGTTGTTGGTAGACTTCTGCCTCTGTGGATCTGGTGTTTAGGCCCTGTTCTTTGTCTACCATGATCCGAGCCTCTGTGCTGTCCTTTAGGCCGGCCTTTTCTATCCACTGGTAGGATATCTTGATGTCAGCTACTGACCTTTGTACATCTTTAGCATGGTTCCCACTGGCTTGTGGGACACACAGATCCTTCAAGCTCTCCTGTATACCTGCTATTCTGCCTTCTGGTAACTCCACACCTTCAGTCCAGATTACATTTTCTCTCTTTGCAACCCTTAGGCTACACTTATCAAATAACATTCCAAAGTCCTGGTGAGATGGATCAGTGAGTCAGTGCCTTGATCATTCCTTGCATATAGCTTGATGTTATCTACAGTATGTACAGGAGACGGTTTATGGTCACTTTACTCCTGAATCTGTATCCGTATTCACTCTTCGGTTGAGACCTAAATAGCAGGGACAGTGCATCACCGTGGTATATTCCACACTTGATGGCAACTTGTGCACTTGCCTTGTAATTGGCCTCTAGTGCTGTCCCACTGAGTTTCTGATAAATATTATTAGTGCACTTTTAGCCTTGTACAGTGCCAAGCACTCCAGTATTCATGTGTGAGGCATTCAGTTGTAGGCATTCTTGTGGTCAGTCTAGGCGGTCCTCAGGTTGGTCTGCCTGGTTTTAAAGTCCTTGCGTACTGCTTTATCAACCAGGACCTGGTGCTTTGGCCTTCTGGAACTTTAGACCCCATGCCTTTCTGAGCTGTGCCTATATCTTGACTCATGTCTACTCAGCTTCTTTAGCCAGTAGGTGTGGAGCTTGTCAGGTGCTGTCCAGCTCTTTAATCCAGAGATTTATTGTTGGATGTCTGCCTTTGTAATGTTGACTGGCTCTTGTTCTGGGAGGTTGCTGTGGTCTGCTCTTTGTGATGCATCTTTCTCTCAGATGTTTTTCTAGTAATGCTTGGTTTCAGCTCTGGGTATGTCTGTTCTTGTGCAATTGTTCCCTTGTAGTTGAGCGTACACCCTGGATGGATGATCGCAAAACAGGCAATTTACTCTCTTGGCCTCTGCTTCTCTGGTCTATCACTTTAGCCAAGTGGCCAGAGCTGCAAACCTTTCTTTGGCAGTTTTTAGAGCCTCAATTATGGACATCTTCTTGCACCTCCTTTTCATCCAGGACCTGTCTCTCAAGACACCTTTCTACACGTCACTTACCCAAGTATATCCTTGATTTTGGATTCCAGCCCTATTTTCTTAATGGGGGGGGGCTTCCTCTATGCATCTTTAATCATATACTATTATTAATGTGGCAGTGGCATATACAGTGGGGTAAATAATTCTTTTATCTCCTGCTGAATTTGCAAGCTTGCGCACTTACAAAGAAATGAGCAATCACTATCTTTTATGGAAGTTTAATTTTAATGGAGAGCATCAACCAAAAATCCAGAAAAAAAACACATCAGATGAAAATCATAAATTGATTTTCATGATCATGCTCATCCCACGAGGCAAGATCTAAATGAAACTATCAAAAAATTAGAGACAGTTAATTTAGAAGTGAATAAACTACAAATTCAGCAAGGGATCAAATAATTTCCCTCTCTGTATATGCTCATTGATTTCAGTGATACTGGCAGTAACTAGAACAATGTTCACATCTGGAAGCATCTCCTCTATCGGGACTTTGAAAGTGAGCTAGGGGACTGGTGCTCTGGATTGGCTGACTACCTTAAGTTTGGCCACCATCTTCATCCTCAGCTTAGTACATACATCTGTAGTTGTTACACTGCGCTCTTCTGACGTGGGATTTTCCCACACAACCATCTCTACAGCTTACAGTGAATGGTACCACTCCAGTGAGTGTTAGTTCTCTGGGCAAAAATGCCCTTCTGATGCCAAAAATCAGAATGGCCAGAATGCTTTGAGTCGAAGAGAGTGACTCAAATAACCACTCATCGCAATCAAGGTATGCAAAAGAGCATCTCTTTCTCTTCATGTTCAACCTTGAAGTAGATGGCCTACAGCAGCAGAGCACCACATTGGGTGCCACTCCTGTCAGCTAGAAACAGAAAACTGAGGTTACATTTCTCATGGACTTGCTAAAACTGGACAACAGACCATGCCTTATGTCAATGCTTCGGGGTGCTAGTGGTGGTATAATGGTGTGGGGGGGATAATTTATCGGCCCACTCTGGGCCTCATTGTACCAACTTAGCATTGTTTACATGACGTGTTATCTAACAAGATAACACATCATGTCACAAAGCTAAGATTATCTCTAATTGGTTTCTTGAACATGACAGTGAGTTCACTGAACTCACATGGCCTTCACAGTTCCCAGATCTCAATCCAAAGGAGCACCTTTTAGATGTGGTAGATTTATAATATAGTGCAAGTAAAAAAATAAAATAATAATAATAGTAGTAAATAAAAATAAACAATAGGGAGGTGGGGGAGATTTTTTTCTGAGATTAGAGTCAGAAATTTATGAGAAAATCAGAAATATGAGAAAAAGAAAACAATGGATGGGTGCAAGGATTTTCCTTGATACATAATCTTAAAAAAATGCAATCCACCTCATCAACAATGACTCCATTTGGCATTCCCGGTATGAATTAGTGGGTTTAATTTCACTGAATCATTGATATTATTTTTCTTGCAAATGTTTAATATGAGAATATGTTTGACTTTTCTTTCCCTGGTAATTTTTAAGCTTAGTTTTTAGCCATTAACTTGTTTAAACTCAAATAACACTCATGAGTAATGACAAAGTATTGTGTTTCTCTCACAACATTCTCTCACTTGCTCTGTATTTTCTTTAATAATAATAAGAATAATAACAATAACAATAATAATACTATTGATAAGGTGCTTGACCCTGTCCCTGATTCAGAGGATGCATTCAGCCTAACAATGCAGTTGCCAAATCTCACACAGTGCTTTACATGGTCAAGGTCATCTCAAAGTCTCCATTACATCTTGGCAAACAGATTATATAATTGTAAGGCAGTATCCAAAGCTTTCCCTGTACATGTTGGCAGATGATCAGTCACAGTGATCAAAGCACTAGATGTGTTTCTTTGTTTCTGCTGCTCCACTCCAGCCCCCACAGAATCAGTTATTAGAATACAATATATTATTATATAATATATTACATATGCTGGTACTGTAACAATTCCCGAGATCCTCATACACTGGCAAAAAACCCCAAACCTAACACGCTGGGAGAGAAAAAGTGATTATTTTTCCCTTGCAGAAAACCAAAACAGGAAGCCTTAGTAAGATGAGGAGGGTGTGAGTTTCTGTTATGAGGTGCGATTCTTGCCGCTTAGCTGCCTGCTGCACCAAGCAAAATGTTTTTTGAACTGTAGATACTGTATGCCGACAGAGATGCAGACAGATAGACAAGATCTGTTTTGTTAAGGAACATACAAACTGAAAACCAAAATGAGAAAGCACAATCCAACTAAAACAAGCAGGCTGGCAGAAAACGCACACGCACGGACAGGAACTGTAAACATATATTATCTATGCTCAGTCAGAGTGTGTGATCTTCTGGATGCAAGTAAGTGACCTCAGATTAGAAGAGACAATAAAAAGCCACAATTCTTCAAGTTAATTAAGACAGCCCCGTTCTCTATTCCTTCTTACGGTGCACTGAGCAGGTGGTGATGGTTACGTCGTTGTTGTTGTTCTTGTTCAGGTTTGCGCGCATTAAGATTCTGTTGAGCTGTGCTTCCCCCCCACCCCCGAGTTACTCTCATTTTCCTCCCTCCCCCACACTCCCTCCTGTCTGTCTCTTTCTCACTCTCTCTCCCTCTCTCTCATGTTGTGTTTGGTTTGTGAGGATTATGTGGGGAAAACTTCCAGACAAGCGGAAGCTTTAAGACTACAAAGCCACCTGTGTGGTGGCTGGGAGGTAAAACAGTGTGGCCGCTGGAGACTTGGGTCAGGTCAATCAGGGGAGGCAGGCAGAAGCCTTGTTAAGATGCTGAAACAAGTAAAGGATGTCTCGTCCTGTTTCCAAGATCCTCCTCAGAGGCTGCTGGGACCTACAGAACTGCCGATGTGGCCAGCATCGATCAGCTTCCTGCAGCCTGTGGGGCTGGCTGGCTAACTGAATGTCTATCAAGCTGATGGTGGCTGTCCAGCAGGCAAGAAAACATTTCCAAAAAGGCTCATTTCTACTGCACTGCATTTTTTATTATTCATTTTTATTGTGCTTTCACTTAGCTCGTCTTAACTTCATGTTCGGAATTCAATTCAGTTTTATCCCTGCATTTTTCTCCTCATTGTTAGAAACTGGGCGTGATAGGCTTAATTTGTTTATCTTGATCCTGAAATGCTCTTTGTCCAGTCAAGTGGTACAACTCTGGATCATTGTCACTGCCTGAAATGACATGCGTGACTGCTGACAGCCTATCGCAGCTGTCATAAGGTGAGAGAAGTGGTCACCCTGGACAGGTCGCCAGCCCAGGGCGCATAATGGAAACAGGAAATCCCTATTTCATTATCGCCACTCAGCAGCCATATTGGTTCTGGCTCCAAGAGGCTTCACACATGCACTGCAGCCCTGAACTTCACCTGGACTTACCTGGCAGCGGCGCATGTGAGAACACAAATGTCCGAGGCAATTTCTAACCTGCAAACTCACTAATACAAAGTCCAGATCATGTTTATTGCTTCAAAGAGGGAACAGCACAGCTAATTTTTCGGAGACACAAACACTGTATGTATAGAGTTAGCAGAACAATATGATAATACCAGCTAGAAAACAAGTTCCACCAGAGCAACTAATGAACTAATGCCATGATAATTTATATTATGGATACACTTGTGGTTTTTATTATGATAATTTCTGTTTTTTGGTCTGTTACCACACAGCTTGAACTTATGAACGTCTACTTTGTGTATCAGTGGAACAGTTCTGCTGTTGAGTTATGGCAGCTAAACTTTACCCTTAAAAAATTCTAGCATAGATTTCCACTCGGGATTCATCGAGTGCCTCGTCTCTCTCTTAAAATGTCTCCACCGAAGTGCCTTATTTCATCCCCACTGCCACGTCATTTGAGCTTATTTTACAAGGTTTCAGCATATAAAAATAACTCTCTGTAATCATGACATCACAGAGGTGATTCCCTTAAAATCACCTGGGGTTCCACTGCGTTATTTTCCTCGGTGAATCCTGTTATTTCAACCACTCGAACAAACCTGGAGCTCTGAGGCAGCCAGCGCTCTGTGAATGACAGAGAGCGAGGGGAAAGGACGGCAAGGGGGCTGGTTAAGTGCACTGAGTGAGTGGCAGTAATCACAGCTCTGGTAAAAGCACTCATTTGCTCTGTGTTGCATTCCTCAGAATGGGCCTCCTCTCCGTCTGATTCTATCTCTCTTTCCCTCTGTTTCTCTCTCGATCTGATAATAGCTCTAGATTGAGTAATTGTGTGTTTGAGTAGCGCAACACTGTAGGGTGGAAACCTGCAATCAGATACTGAGAACACAGTTCTCTCTCTCGCTCTCTCTCTCTGTCTCTTCATTCATACCATGCCTCAGCAGTCTGGCCTCTCCACACCCAGCCCTCCCTTCAGCCCTGCAGTTCCTGCAGGGCTCACCCCTATGCTTCGTTTCTTTTTTTCCCTCCTTTTCTACACACAGCTTAGTCTACACAGCCAGCGAGGGCCGGGGTCAATAACAGCTGTGCGCCGTGCTGTAATTGATGTCATCATTTCAATTTGAGCTGATTACAGTTGAGAGCTGCTTATCGTGTGACCCGTGGTGGAATAACATGCTGTAGGGCCCAGCGAGCTGTCACGCCTGACCAAGCTTAACTGCTGGACTGGATGGATGGATGAGTTGGCTCAGCCCAGGGCTTCCTTCTCTATTGACTTCTAATGCAGAGGTAATGACTGAGTGCATTACAGGGGCATGGCTGGCGCAAGTGTCTGTGTCGCTGGCATTTAATAGTTCTGGGGCTATTATTGTGATAGCCCTGCCCCTCTGTCAACACTCTCTCACATGATTACCCCTCAGTTGGCACAGAGCTGGGTGCATGTGAGTGTGTACTCCCATACTGTATGTATGTGTGTGCGTGTGTGTGTTCAGCAGCTATAACTTTACCACCTTTAATACTTAAGGTGGAACAGTAACAACATCAGTTGCACTGAATTAATACAATGATTTATTTTTTCATAGTATGTAGTATTTGCGAGGAATGTGCCAACTCCAAGCATCCACCCACAGAAAATAAATAAATAAAACACCTGTCAGTGCTTTGGCATTTCTCCTTGCAGTTCATATCTGAGTCTTTTCAATGAAAGCACCAAAATAACACTGCCGCCTTCCGGCATTCCTGCTGTGTACTAATAACACACATGAACAGACTGCGGCACACAGCCGCGCATAAATACGGCACATTAGAATCTAGAAAGGGCAACGCCTTCAGGACTAATTATCTGCTAATATAATTATAGCCACTTTATGAAAATACTACACATAAAATATCTTCTAGTTAGTAAGATCTTGAGCTTGCTCCTTGGCTCTTAACACAAACAGCGGGCACTGGCCTTAACCCCCAACACCACTTGTGCGATCAACACTTAGGAGCAGAGCCGCTGCTAAAAACAGACAAAGCCCGCTCACTAAAGGAACACTGCCTCTTAAAGTCTCCTTCCTTTTTGCTGGAGCTCTGAATCTGTGGGTGTTGGGGAGCAAAAAGCTCTGCCATATTCTTTTTCTTTCTCTTTCTCTGTCATTTCCCTGACTCTTTTAATACCATCATTAGGAGGGCTCTCCTGTTTGCTGCTACCGCTGCTGGCCAAGAAAACACGAGACAGAGGGAGCGAGAGAAGTGAGGGGTGGAGACAATAAGAGAAATGTGTGCAGTAGTTTTTGTCATGCAAAGAGGTAAAGATGGTTCAGATTAAAAATATGTACATATTTCTCATTTTGCCATTTGCTTGAGCATTTGACTGAATTGTAAAGGTGTGTTTTCTGTTGTGTTTATGAGGACCGAAAAGGTATGCAACATATATTATATCTGTGGAAACGTGGGTTCTGTTATCCAGGTGTGCATCCACCTGGATTTTAGGAGAAAAAGCCAAGATGACAGGTAACTCACTTCCTCTGTTAAAGCCTTTAGGATCACTTCTCACCCTCCCAGATGTTTGGCCTACCCGGACCCTCTGTTCCCACAGTAGAGCATGGCTGACACGCCATTTGTCACAACATGCTGATTACCTGAAGCAGAAAGCCTCAAACTGGAGATAAATATCTGGATTTGCCACGCTGCAGTCAGAGATGATATTTGTCTGCTGGTAGGACAAAGCATTCATCTCTCAATCTACCAAAGTTTAAATGTTATTCAAGCATTATCTGCTTTGTGACACGATTTGCTGCACAGGCTTGACATCATGGTTGGAGCTCTACCTGTAAATGGCTGTCTACATATTCTACATCATTTTACTCCATCATCTCCTTTCTGTCTATACTTTTTTTTCTCTCTCTCTCCTTCTCTTCTTTTTAAGATTCTTCTTTTCTTTGCAAGTTTTCTCTTTAGCTGTTGTGTGCTCGCATTTATGCGTGCCAAACTTTGAAGTTTAGAATGAACCGCTGCAGTGTAATCCTTGACCATTTCAGCCTGTGCGGCCACTTCAAACTTAATAGTGTGCATAGAGATTATTATTCGGATAATAATCTCTATGCTCGGATTATTTGGTCTCATAAACAGAGCTCATCAAGAGTGAAATTTTATGAAAACTTAAAGAAAAGCATTACTAGGAAAGAAAAATTCATTTATTTGATGTACAAGCCTCCCAAGTGGAAATTACTGCGTCTCTGGCTGAGAGTTTGCACAGCTACCCTGTGTCAGTCCTCAGAATCTCAAGGTGAGAAAATTTTAATGGCGCATTTTAATGGATAGTTGTGTAATCCTCGATCTCCTATCACTCCAACTCTCTGCCTCTTCTGATGAAAGGGGAAAAGAAGGAGGTCCTCTGACCTTTGACCTTCTACAATCAGGTCGACACAGTCAAAAACACGGCAAGAAAAGCTGGAGAAAAGGCCACAAGTATGGCCAATCACTCTCACACACACATATAGAGACATTAACATGTCTCTATATGGAGTCACAATAATGCAAGAAGGAATTTTGTTTTCATTTGTGTCTAAGAAAGTATAAGAAAACTCCAAATTTCCGTTGTACAGTTTTTTATAAAACCTCAAGTAATTGAATTTGCTCCGCTTTTATCTAAGCAAGTGCTTCTTCCTATTAAGGTCAAAGCTGAACTGTGAGCTCAGAGTGAGAGAGTTTTGTTTTTTTGTTAAATCATGATCACAAAATCTTAAATATCCATTTATCACTTTCTTAACCACTTATCCAAATAAAGCGGAGCGGGCTGAAACCTATCCCAGCTGTGCTAACACTGGACAGATTGCCAGTCCATCACAAAGCTACTACAAAGACACAGACACACCATTCACAACTACATCCAATTTAGAATTGCCAACTAACCTCACTGAGGAAACCAAAGCACCTGAAGAAAACCCACATAGGCACAGAGAGAAGATGTAAACTAGAATGTAGAACCTCCTGCTCCGAGTGCCAAACACGGCACCACCTCGCCTTCAAATTTGAAATGTAAAGTAAGCGGCAGTCCCCATAATGTCCCCTATCTTTGCAACAGCGCAGCCAAAAAAATCCTAGAACAATTCTTCTGCACCTCCAAGCTCAAATACCGAATAAAACCTTTCTGACATGGCTGCAGTCGGAAGGTTTTCCATCCATGCTGCTGCATACGTTAATCAGATAAGATCAAGACTGTGATTTTCTGAATTGTCATATTTTCCTCCTCTCAAAGGGATTATATTTGAAGACACAACATTTTCGAAGTCAAACAAGTAAACCAATAACCTGGCGCTTACATAGCTAGCATACACAAAAGCATGACCCTGAAACCAAAACAACTATGAAGGGAATTATTTTATAAACCTTTTGCTTTTTATGTTTTTTTACATGAATAAAATATATATATCAGTTTGGCTCCCATGAAACCTGCCTGCTGTGGTCTTCTTTTAAGAGAAATGAGAATTTCAAAGTTAAAAGAGTATTGTGCAAAAAAATTAAGCTTGATTTTCTACAGCACCATAGTTGTATTTAAATTTCAATTAGAACAACAAATGCATGCACACACACTGCTCAGTTCTCATCATCTATAGTATTCTGCCCCATTTTTGCCTTTAAAAGAACTTAAGAGGTTATCACAGTTATTATCACTGGTTATTATTATTGTTAGCTTTGGTTTAAGTTGTATTTTTTCATTTAAACACTACCTTTGCCTTTTTTTTTATCTCTCTTCCATCGTCCCTCATTACACTCCTGGGTCACAGCCAGCCAAAGGTTCTTGGTTGTGAATGCCAACAGAGGGCAGAAGACACTCTAACCAGGTGTCTGGGTCAATAAAAAAAAAGGCAGCGGTATAGCTGGGCAGAGCTGTCCTGCGCGGCTCTTCTGGCTTTAAAAAAGACGGATGTGGGCAGAGCTAGGCAGAACTTGGCTGTATTTCTTGGCATGGGAGACAGGTTGTAAGAATTGATTAGTAATGATGTGAGTTGTTCAAGGGCAGAGAGAAACAAATTAAATCTAAGCAGACAGCTCTCACGTGATTATTAAAAAGGCTTTTTCTTCTCTTTTTCTTTTGACTCTTTCACGTGATACCTACAACGCTGACATCAACACTGCAAAAAAGATACGATTTTTAAACGATTCTCAAGCCTGTCTTGAGAGGTCTTTTCATTTAGTTTCATACTCCAAAACACTTTGTGTCATTACTTGAGAACTAAAATATGTTTAAAATCTATGTATGTTTTATATTTTATGTACACTGCTTACATTCTTGAGTTAATGTGTAACTGAACTGCAACAGCACATAAAAGTGGACGAATATTATTTTGTACTGAGGAGATTGACGGACAGATATGTGGATACTGAACATATCACAGGCAATGTGTATGAAATACTGCAATATAATGTCCACTTTTGGTGAAAAAAGTATTATTCAACTTATTTATGATTATGCTGAGTCTCTCATATCGCTTGATTACGATAAGGGAATGTTCTTGGGCTGGTTTAATACCTAAAAAGCCCACACAGACGTGAGGGGCAGCATACAAATGATCTAGTCTTTCCTTACATGCTGAAGAAGAAGAAGGATGCCCACAAGCACAGGAAAGAGTACACATGGCACAGCAGAAACTGCATGAGGAAGATGGTGACTAGTGCTGATGCCCCGACTCACTGGTAAGAAAAGGCAGTAAGAGTCAGCTATGTAAGTATTTTGCATTGTTACCCTGAAATACATATTAGAAAAGATGTTCATACAGGATCATTTTATATAAATGCTTAAACTTACGTAATAAAGTAACGTTATAACGTGTAGACACCTTAGCGGGCTATTCAGCAACAATCCCAGCATTTCAGTCTGTGTCCCGTTAACAAAATAAAATGTTAAGCTGTTGAATAAGCAGTCTGCCACCACCATGTTGGTGATTTAAGACGAATAATCAAATTAGTAATAATCTAAAATCACCAAAACTGGTAAATTGGTGTGAAACTGGATATTCAGAATTGTGTGATTCTTCTGGTATCGGTACCAACTACTAAATTTCTGGTGTGATGACATCCCTGTGAGTTACTACTGTTTATAATTTCATCATATATATATATGTATATATATAAAACCATTAAAGATGTTCCTCGTGAATCAAATCATGTTTACAATGTCACTGAAACGTGCTGACTAACCTCAGCAGTGCTAGCAGCAGTAGCTGTGGTTTATTTCATGTTAGCAGCCACACCTCGGTACAGAATATGGTTACAGGTCCCTTTGGTTGCTTGATTGTATCACGGTTTATCCTGACAAACCACACAGCTGATCCTATTTTACATCAAACACTGCAAAGAGCCCAAAGAACAGCACCATTAGCACAGATGTCATCTGTTTACTTTCCTCTAACTTCCCTTCAGAAAAAGTGAATGAGAGATGCTTGTTTTATGCAGGTGGAGCGCAAAGGAAGTCTATCTATACCTGCAGAGAGTGTTTGCTGTCAATGAGGGCAGTGTCACAGGTATGTGGTACAACCAGTCTGCGGTCCACTCTTGGTCCGTTCACCAGCCGCGAAGAAGAGCGAAATTATTACATGCAAAGATCTGAAACCGAGTGTTAAAAACAACGAAAAGTGTCCACTGCGGCCACTGTCTGTGCTTTTCGTGCTATATTTTCGATCTTTGATTTATTTTGTCACTCCCTTCCCTTTTCTGCCCCACTCTTCAACCAATCAGCATTCGACCAACACATAGGTTTTCCGTGTCCACCAACTTGCAACTGGTATTTTGAAGGACTACAAAGGAGCACGTTTTCAGTGGGCAAAAACCCATATCCATGTCCACACAGAAACACCTATGCAAACAGACACATTTGTGGGACCATAAATTGCACTAGAGGGACCTGGCATGGAGTAGCAAGGGCAGCAACACTTATATGTGTAGTTGACTATCACATCCCGAATGTGGATAACATGGGATTTTGTTCCCCATTTCTTACTACGGACAGATCAAAATTATATATTAAAAAAATATTTCAAAATCCATGCACACAAGTAGCCTGTTTAAATAAAAGAAGGCAGTGTGCTCAACAAACCAATGATCAGCACTGGCTGATCTGTTATGTGTAACCAGCTACACTGTGACAGTAATCTTCATTAGAAATTGCTAATAGGCTCTGAAATGACAGTCTGGAGCAAGCAGCAACAGCAGTGAGTTGCCACTGGCTGGTGTCAAGCTAAGTGGGCATGTCAGGCCTGTGCTGTCCTGGCACCTTGCCTGCTCTCTCAGCTGCTCGCTCAGTCCCTAGTGTCCCCAACCCTAAACGGATCCAGTTGCTGTTGCTCAGCTCCAGTGGGGGGCCGATCTGGTTGACTAACAAACCCTTTTTTTCCTAATGAGGAAAACTCCTCCCCGAATCTCATCAGCGCCTGTGCAAACCCCCATGTGCATATTTCCTCATATTTGCTTGCCTATTTTCTTCCGCCCCGAGGAATATCTTTCACACTTGTCCATTCCACCTCTTCTCCGAGCACCGGTCTCCATCTTTCTGCGTCGTCTCATTTCAGTTCCTGTGCACAGTTTTCACACCGTCTATATCTCACTTCTCTCCCTTACTGACAGCCATTCACCAACTGTTTGCCATCTCCTTTCATTTTTCTCTATTCATCATCAGCTCTATTAAAAGCATTTACAATTCGGGCTCTTTGAGCAACTGTTGTGCAACCAAAATATTTTGTGGTGGCTATTTAAATTTGAATGCTGTTGTAGTGTTAGCGACTTGTCCACACCTTCTGTATCTATGTATTACAAGCCTGCTAAATGCTATTTTAATAGCTGAGGTAGTGATAAATAAAGAGGTTATCTTTGAAACGTCAGTAAACCCTCCTTTTCCCCTTTGCATGACTAAACTAAAAGAGGCAAGAGGACAGAGGGATAAAAACATGACTCAGGCTTTTCTCAGGGCAGACCTAGTGTTGAAGCTTGTTTAGAGGACACCAGGCAGAGCAGGATGGTTGACCCCCATGAGTTGTTCTGAGGATCAAATCTTGATTTTACTATCAGCTCTATGCATTCCCTTGTGTCTCCTTGTGTCATTTTGTCCACAGACAACTTTTCAGTGACAAGAGAAGAGCACAGGTCACACACTTACCAGGCCATCACAATTGCTGATTGCCACAGTGGCTCCTGGTGTGTCTGTGATGTCACCCACATACAAGCATTCATCGTGCAATGGCTCAGAGTACTGGATGCTGTCGTTGTCATCATGCCACTCCATCTTGGCTCCGGGTGCAACCAGCCTGGCATTGTGGCGCAGACGTAAGTGGAACTCCCGGCCGAAGATGGTGACGTTGTAGTAAAGCCTCTCCCGAAGGGGCACAGCTCCTCTTGGTCCTTCCCACTCATCATTGCCTTCTCCTACCTCCCTCCTCCGGCGCCTACGGGACTGCCCTCCTGCCATGCTGCCAGCCGAGACGGCGTGTGACAAGAAGCGGCCCTCTGCGTCCACACTGATCGGCCTAACCAGTCCATACTCCCCCAGGACGTGCTGCAGGGAGTCTAGGAAAAGGACAGGTAAGTTGGGTGGGAGGGAGGAAGGGAATGAGACAAGAGAAGGTGAAAGACGGTAAAATGCACAAATGTGGGAGGCAGTCAAGAGGGAGAAGTAGAAGATTAAAAAAAAACAGCACAAAGAGGAGGGGACGTCATGGGTGAAGAATGGGGGATAAACAGTGGGGAAAATCAAGAGTCATGGGAATGGAAAAAAGAGGTGGGGGGAGGAAAAAAGGGATTAGGAAAATGTCAAGTTTGGCATGGAATTATTTATTCCTTATTCCAAGCTGCGGTAAGGGTAGCACAGTGATAAATAA
>VUQG01028842.1:0-47506 GCA_015106755.1 Etia nguti | reverse complement strand
AATCAGTAACCTTTCAGACACACACACACACACACACACACACACACACACACACAGCCCCACCCATGAACCTAGAGGCGACCCCCGTGCTCGGCAGTTTGCGTTTGGAAACGGCAGCCTCAGCAGTGGACGCTGCGCTTCTGACACCTTCTGTTGCCCTTCCACCATCAACGGGAAAGTCAGTACAAGATCAAGGGGCTAATTGCGGCGTTATCACGCTGTTTTATCACACACAACCTGCTCAATCCGAGAATAAACGGAAAACCTCTATTAAAAAACAACAACAACAACAAAACTGATCCAGTGGCTCAGATCCCCCCGGCCGCTTCTTATCAATATGCAGTGAAATACATCTGTAATCATCAATATCTATGATTAGGTGATTATATTTAAACTGTTAGTACAGCTGAGTATAAGACACACGTTTTTAACTGATATCAAATGTCGTTTTCTCAGATTAGACAGCTCTTTCTCTTCTAGTGACATGTGACACTGACATTACAGGTGCAACCTCGCAGCGCTCATACACTAACACATAGCCTGCACACACTGAGCCAAGGCCACTTTATGGTATCAATGCCATTACACAGTCAAACAGTATGTTGCTGTCACCTTGTATGTGGTCCCCGGATGCAGTTCTAATTCTTTCTTTCTTTCTTTTAATATTTAAGTATCCACTTATAACATCTAATTCATAAAGTTTGCAGACTGATAAAAGCCAAACATACAGTGTAAACATTTCTTCATCCTCCATGTTGGAGGAATGATTTGATAATAGTGTGATCAATAGGCTGACATCCGACTCCAGCGTCCTGTGACAGATCGATAGATGCGACAGCGGCCGAATCGGATAATGTTAGGCTACTTCCCTGCAAAATCCGACAGTAAACCGGTGCATCAGATGCCCTCTTACACCCCAGATAAAATTATACCCTGGACGGGGGGGGGGCAAATCACAACACTGCTTGCACCGCTGAGGGACCTTCGGAAAGTCCCTTTAAGCACCACAGCAGGACACGGGCTACAGAAGTTGCAAATGCGCACCACAATATCATTTGCAACAAAACTGCAAAAGCGTGGCAAAAATGAAACACAAGCAAGAAGCAGGACAGTGCCTCCCCGCTACGATCAGCTTCCACACTTCCAGTGAGCGCGCGAGAGCCCCCGCGCAGCCCAGCTGATAAGATATGATCAGATAAGGAGAACAACGTAAACACTGACCACGCTCAAGTGGACTCCACTCACCAACGCTACTGGCGATGAAAAGGCCGCTGGTGTGCAGCAGAAAGGCCGGTAGAATAATTAGGACAGTATATCCTGTTGAGAAACCCATGGCAGCTCCGAACTGCGCAGGTGAGAGAGTGGGACTCCGGGCTCCAGTGTGGTGAAGTTCCCCGCCTGGCGCGACCAGCCACGCCACGACAGCAACAGCACAGCAGCCCGCAACTAGACTGCCAAGTGCACCGGGAGAGACGGAGCTCTCCTCCCCTCTCTCTCTCTCTCTCTTTCTCTCTCTCTCTCTCCTCCTCCTCCTCTCCGTCGAGGTCTCTCACTCTCGCTCGCTCACTCCTCCTCGCTCCCTCTCTCACTCAACTCTTCCCCTCTCTTTCCGCTCTGTCTCTCCTTCTTTCTCCCAACTTCTCTCTAGAATTATGCGTGCTCCCACTTTTTTTTATATTTCTCTTACCTTTGACAACTCTCTGAAACTACACACACACACACACACACACAAACACACACAGACCGGCCGCCGGGATCCCACCCACCCCGAGTGTCTCCGCTGTGTGAGAAGTGAGGATATGTGAGAGCGGTGGCTGTGCTGCGGCTGCACTCATGGACCGACTGACAGCTCTATTAAAAGGAAAAAAGAAAGAAAGAAAAAAGAAAGAAGAAATGCGCTTCATGGCACCTCAGGCGCATGTCCCAAACCCGAAGCACTGATTCTTATTTTTTATTTTTTAAACTTAGGCATCCCTTCCGGAAACACAACTACGGTTTAACTCTGCACTCCACCGCTCTCTGACGAGCCGCGAGCCTCTTTGTAAACTTTGAATATTCCGTTAAGCTTTCTGCATTTGAGTACGCAGCAGCGCCCCGCGTGGCGTACCGGTGGAAATGCACTGAGTTTTGCAGGGCCCAAGGGTCCAATTTACAGCCAGGAAAAAAAAAAGAGAAGAAGAAAAAAGAAAAGAGAGAAGCCTTATAGCCATAACCTGTATTGCCCTCATTTAGCACATCATTTACCCTCTTTGACCACTAATTTTCAACTGTTGTAAACAGAAATAAGATGCATGAGGTGAACTACAGAAATAAGGCAAACCATTTTTATTTTAAATTCCTTTTTTTTTTTCCTTTTAAGAATATCATTAAGGAGAGGTAAATAAATAAATCTTTAAAATAACATCAAAATCAATTAAGTTAATCTGCTGAGTCGCAAAATAAGCTGAGGTTCAGATTTTTTTTCTTTTTTTAAAAAGGCAGCGGATTTATTTATAGTCTTTAGTTTCTATTCATTTTTATTCTTCTGCCAAGATTTTCAAAGCAACACAAAAGCGATCAAAGAGTTCCAAAGATGCAAAACACTGTTTACTTAGTTCCAAATACTGCAAAACACGTCAGATTGAAGTGCAAAACAATCAGCGTAATTATAATTGACCATTCCTCCATTATATCATTAGTGGTAAAATATGATCATCTGACTAATATATGTCCACCTCCATGCGGTCAAACAGCTCCTAACCTCAAGGGCATGGATTTTGGGGTGTGCTGTGGTGTCCTGGACTGGGATGTTGGCAGCAGATCCTTTGGGTCTTGTGGGACGGCTTCCCGCAGATGCTCGATCAAATTGGGATCTGGGGAGTTTGGAGGCTGGATCAATGCCTCGGGCTCTTTGTCATTTTCCTCAAGATGTACCTGCCTGAGCAGTTTTTTTTTGCCATATTCCAGCTGCACGCTGCACTTGAACGAGATGGCACAAGTTATTCGTTTCACCTTTCAGCGCTTTTGCTGTTGTGGATGATCCTCTAGATGTGTGTTTTGAGGAGGCCACGGTGATCCTGACCAGGTGTTAAAAATTGAATAATTGTGAAATAAAGAATTATACAAAAAAATCAACCAATAAATAAATAATACATCCTAGTTCTTAACTGACTTAACAGACAGTTTCTCTGGTATTTACTTGTGGGATTCACAGTACATACAGCTGATTTTTAAAGTTTTTATAGAGATTTTTATAGAGGTAAAATAATTGGCCTGGATTGCTCTTGGAGTTAAGCCTGTACAGCTGCTTAAAAGTTGCACATAAATTCAAATGACAGCATTAATCGTGCATTAGCAGACATTGCCCACCTGTCTAACACTAACCCTGTCAGTAGAGGAGGTGCTACTTGCTAGTTTGGATCAGATCTACTGTCCAATGAAAATACCCCAAACAATCCTAACAATCAGTAGCCTAACCACCAGTTACAGCAGAGGCTTTCTTTCGCTGCGCCCCTCAGGCTGATCCAATAAAGCATCATGCATAATTAGATGATGGTATTAATTACTCTTTCTGCAGAAGCTCAGTCAGTGTAGTGCTGCTTGGTGTCAACCTAGAGGCAGACAGGCAGTTTATGTCAGGTAAATAATGGGAAGCCACAGGCTTCTGAAAAATTGTACATTTTTAACTTTTAAAAAAAGTTAATTGTCTGAGTGGCCTTGCCATTAGCATCTAAAAATGTAAGTTAATTAAAATTGCTGTTTTCCTGTTGTAACTTTTTTTAAATCATTATTTTTCAGATAAAAGGTTCAGTTTAAAACTGCTGTGAATCTGATGTTAAAAATACTGCTCTGCTCTAAATATATTGTTACCAAGGTTTTCTTAATAAATGCACTTCATTGAGAAAATATACTCAGTATAAAGTAAGTCGATTTATATAATTTTGTGCCTTACCACAAATTCGAAATACGGAATGATTCGTCTTCAGCTTTCTTTTTTTATACTTAACAGAAACTCATAGACAATAAAGATATCACTGAGCCTCTGGCACTGGAGTGAAGTTCACTCTTGATGATTAATAAGTGCTGAACACAGAGCTGCATGGGTCAAATTCTATTAATGATACTAGAATTTCCAATCATTATATAGCGTGATATGAGTTGACTTAAACGCTTTTTCAGTTTTCCTTGGAGACACTTTGTTCGCTGTAAATTTCGGATGACTAAAACATTCGAAAAAGTCACAGCTGCCTGACAAAACTGTCAGCTTCACAAATAAAGTTGCTTACTGTGAGCATTTTAGCATTCTAATTAGTATTTAGATCAAAGCAGTGCTGTGCAAATAGCCTCACAGATCTGCTACAGTGGCTTTTAGACTCTGATTTCTACAAAGTTCTGGTAGCTAATTCCACACTCCAGTGTGTGTCTGTGTGTGCTTGTGTGTGTCAGCTTTAAACAAAAAGGCTTAAAGAAAGGAATTTGTTTACGTATCTCAAAGCTTATCAGATGAATCTTGTTACTGATTAGTACCATGTACCATGTCAGTCATACTTTGCTGAGATTTGGCTTTTCTCAGTATAGTAAAGATGGCAATATACGCTCACCAGACACTTTGAAACGTGCACTTTGCTAGTACTGAACTGTACTGGACCTATTTTTGCCTTCAGAACTGCTTTAATTCATCATGGCACAGATTTAACAAGATGGTGGAAACATTCTTCAGAGATTTTGGTTCATATTGACATGATGGCATCACGCAGTTGCTGCAAATCTGTCGGCTGCACATCTGTGATGCAAGTCTCCTGCTCCAACACATCTCAAAGTTGCTCTATTGGATTGAGTTCTGGTGATCATGGAGGCCAATGAAATACTCAATGACATGTTCAAGGAACTAATTTGAGATGATTTGAGTTTTGTGACATGTCATGTTGTCTTGCTAGAAGCAGCCATCAGAAGATCAACATGGTCACCATATCTGTATGGTTCTCACATATGCTATGGTGTTTAAATAATGTTCAGTTGTACTACGGGGCACAGAGTGTCCATCTCGTTCACATTAAATTCTGACCCTATCATCCAAATATCCCAGCAGAACAGGCAGCATTTTCCAATCTCCTGTTGCTCAATTTTAGTGAGCCTGTGTGAATTGTAGCCTCAGTTTCCTGTTCTCAGCTGACAGAAGTGGGCCACTGTCTGGTCTTCTGCTGCTGTAGATCCGCTTCAGAGCTGGATGTGCTGTGCATTCAGAGATGCTCTTCTGCATACCTTGGTTGTAAAGAATGCTCATTTGAGTTACTGTTTCCTTTCTATGAGCTCAAAGCAGTCTGGCCATTCTCCTCTGACCTCTGAGATCAACAAGGCATCAGAGCACTGCCACTCACTGGATATTTTTATCTTTTTCAGACCATTCTCTGTAAACCCCAGAGATGGTTTTGTGGGAAAATCCCAGTATGAGCAGTTTGTGAAATACTCAGACCAGCCTATCTGGCACCAGCAATCATACCACAGTCGCAGTTACATAAATCACTTTTTTCTCAGTTCTGATGCTCAGTTTGAACTTTAGCAGGTCGTCTTAACTATGTTTACATATCTAAACGCGTTAAGTTGCTATCATGTAGTTGTCTGATTTAATATTTGCATTAAAGAGCAGTGTATTATGTGGTCACAGTTGCTCCAAGATAGTAATAAACTAAACTAAATTAAATAATACAAGTTTCAAAATATAACAAAATAGCTCTAATTATAAATATCCCACCATTTTGTAAAAATTAAATGTATCTAGAAATCTGTAAGACTGCTGCTCAATGACCACATTGTCACTGGCTTTGGTCCTATTGTGGTTTTCATGCCGACTGAACTAGATTTTCTTATATTCCGTGTCTTTAGTCACATTTTAAAGAGCCAACTTCAAAATGATTATTCTAACTTTTTTCTAAGTTAAGGAAGAAAATAATTTCTATATATTAAAAAAAGGCTGAGCTAAACCAAAATGGATCTAAGGCCACCTCATATGTGTAAATGTTATTTTCTGAGCCTGAGAAATAGTGATGTAGTGCACCAAGGCACTCCACATCCAGAAAGAAATAGAAAAAGTAATGTTAACATTTCAGTGTCTTGCTGACATAGTCATGCAGTGCACTGCTTGAAATAATTAGGAAATAGTTAAATTTTTTTGCAGGACTGCTCAGCCTGTCAACAGGATAAGTTAATGAGCAAAATTCATTGGGTAAGTTATTGTTATATGTAGCTTTAAAATGGTGTGTGATTCAGATATGTTTCCTCATTATAATTTCATCACAATATTTAATTTTTTTGTACAAGTATTTTGTACTGTTTCTATGTGAATAAAACATAATAAAATGATGTCCATAAATTTACAGAAACACCACAGAGGGTAGGAGAAAGGGCAGAGAGCAAGGATGAACAGGAGGAGGAGAAAGCAACATCAAATATGAAAAGGATTTTAAACAAAACATCAAGGACACACGCACAAAAACAAAAAAACTTGTTACATCAAAAAGAAAAGCCAACAAAAAGTAACACGAGAAGCGTTAAGGTCAAAAAAGAGAAAGGATAGAGTAAGAGAAGAATAATGCAGAGAGGTGGACGTATCTGGGCCAGCGTGAATGCACGCACATGTAAACACAGTCCAATTATACCTGGAGGTCTTCGCCATAAAAACACACAGTGACCCTCTGCTGAGAGAGAAAGAGTGCGACTGTGTGAGTGTGTGTGTGTATATCGCGCAGTGAGAGGTCATCTTTCACCAAGCGTCACGGTTACACCTTGGTTCACAGTGCCTGGATCTGCACAAGCCTGTTTGGGTACAGGGGCACACACAGATATGACTACAGATGCACACACACAAAAATACCTCTTCTCCAGGAAAAAGACACGCCCTGCTTTGCCTCGAGTTCCCAACATAACAACGCACATGTAAGCGTTCCCAATCTACACACCCTGCATGCCAGTCTGTGACCAGAGGACACCCTCCCTCTATATGAACACTTATGCCGTTACCCGCATATACCCGCCACCCTTCACACCATCTCCTCCCGCCCCTCGCTCCTGGTTACTTTGCTGTTGCCATGGAGATACCAAGCCCTGCACCTTGAAAAGTGCACTTGGAAGGAGTCGGGGAGAGACAGACAATAATATCCCTATTTCCAGACAAACAGACACACACACACGCACATAAAGTCATGTGTTTGTGGAGGTTATTATAACTAGGTTTGGCAGTGGCGGGGTTTGTGTGTGTGTGTGTGTGTGCAGGCCCATGTTTGTGTGTTTTTATGGGAGGTGGGTGTTCAGATGTCCATTGCCTGTGCATGTGCAAACAGATTGCGAGTGGAGAAATAGAGCTACATGGTCAGACGAGACAAGTGGAGAAAATCTGTTGTGTTCTGAACATGTTGCGCTGTTTCAGGGCTTCATGCGTTTAATATAGATTTTATTTACAAATTGTTATATTAGATTACCCCTTCAAGTGTCTGTCCCCCACTTTAATGAATTATGGTTATCCCCGGGTAGTGGCATACAAGCGAATCATTACTAGATTATTAATACTAAATAAAATCATTTAAAAAGATATTCTGGTTTTTGCTCAAATTTGTGTTTTATTGGTCTGGCTAAGTGCTGTAAGTGCTGCTTGTACAGTCTGCCTGAGTGTTATGCACCTTTTCTCACTTGCAACTTGATTATGCTGCATGTGTTAAGGGCTATACTGAGTGAGCATATGCTGAATAGTGTCCTGCAGGGCCACCATTGCCAGTCTCTCCAATGACTCCTGCTGTCCTAGCAAGGTCAGGCAGCAGGCCACCATGTGTCAGCATGTATTAGCATATCTTATGAATGCAAGGACAGGTGTTTCCAGCGTCTCAAAGAGGTTACATGATGAGGCATCAAAGCCCCATGACAGCACATCAAGCCAAAGCCATGAACTCGGACACAGGTGCCTCCTGAAAGTCGATTGTCATAACTCTACATGGAAATTAATGTGTGATTGCATGCATTTGTGTATAAAAAGGCAGGTGTTCACAATGCATTGCATATGTAAATACATTGGCTATCATAAAAGTCCTCGTAGCTTATAGTTGCATTTCATGTGTAGACTATGAGGACTATAAGGGGTTATTGATGAAACCCAAAAACCCAGAAGAAAATGAAAACTCACATCAATGATTTGCTTCGCTTTTATGCCACAATTTGTCTGTACAAATCCAGTGGAAGTAAAAAGGAAGTAAAAAAACGTCTGCACAGTCCTGTGAAAACCTGACTACAGCCCTAATACTTCCATAGGATTTGAGAGGATAAGTAGGATCCAGGTACTGCCCATCAAAACCGCTTGATTAACTGATCCTCAGCAAGTGTGACCAGCTTTTAAAAGCAGAAGTTATGGCAGGTTGCTGGCCTCAAAAATTGAATGCTTCACAGGTGTGGCTGTCCTAGAAAATTCCCCCCAAGGCCAGACCGGGCAATGCTCGGAGAAACTGCAAAAAACCCAATGATGACCATTGTCTTTTGAACCACAGTGGAGATGTACACACATGGTGTGTACTTTTTCTTCACATGACTGCATAGACCGCCACAGCTGAGGTGCCGATCAAAGCTGTAATATAGTTTGGGCATTTATCATCAATAGTGTTTTTTTCTGTCATGGCACCAATTATGCCAGATACAACATGAAAGCAGGAGCTGGGGTGGAGGCAGGTTGCAAAGTGGCTTGCAGATGAAGCAGCATGAGTAAGCAGGACTTAGGCAGTGTGACTTATGTAAAATTGTCGGCTGGATTCTCCATCACTGTGATAGACATCTCAAAATGGGCCCGTGCCAAGCTTGACTTAATGGCCTACCTGATATAACCCTTTGCACAGTTCAGCCAATGAGGGTGTCTACGTTCAACACACAACAAATAACCTATGGTATAGTAGGGTTAAATATAAAATATTGAGAGAACACATCTGTATAGTTGTATCAGTGGTGGATACAACAATACAGCTCGTATTCTTTCCTAAGATTTTTTTCCTTTAAATTTTTATGCTTCAACACTAAAGTAAACTGACTGATTTTGTCAATACCTTTCACAATGCCAATACACTGCAGTCCACTGCAGGACCCTCTTCAGGTGTGTGTTTAGTTTGGCAAATACACACAACGGGCACGCACGCACAAACACACACATGCAAGCCTTTGCTATCGTGCACCATATGTTATCTAAGCTCTCAGTGGGTGCCTGTGGCCTATTTCCCTTTACTGCCCTTAACTGATCTGATGGGCCTGGATGCCCTCTCAGATAACTGATCACTGTGGAACTGGAGCATGGAGGTGCCTTTTGTTTTTCAACTAATATCGAGTTCGTGTCTCTATGTGTGTTTTACTAACATTACAGCATTGTTACGTAAAAAAAAGTTTTCATTTTTAATTTAAATATGCAAGAAAATTTTTTTTTACAAAAATACCCAATAATTCTTAATAGCTGATGGGGGAAATAAGCTATCTTGTTTTCAGTACTTCTCTTTATCAGCACTAAATTAATATTTCTTAATCTTCATCCCACATAAGAAGATTAGGAGGATTTTTTTTTTCTGGATAATTTTAATCTTTGCTTAGACCTGGCTTGTGCCAGTGACCGGGGCAATAGGCAACTCGAAATGGGCCTGGATGATCGAGGGCAGTCTGGCTTTTAATTCCAACAGTGCCTCATCCCACACAGAGGGAGCCATGCCAGCAGAGACAGATTCTGCTCCCTGACCTCAGTGGCACAGTGGTCACTGATTTTATCCTGACCACAGGAAGCTCAATGTCCTGCCCAAGAATGAGTACTACTGTAGTACTATAATTATCCATGGGAGTTTGTATGTGTTTGTGAGACTTAGGAAAGAAAGAAAAGGGGGGGAGAAGTCAAGAAGGAAGGAAAAAAAAAAGAAAAATCCATGTCTATTTAGAAAAAAAGGCAATAAAATGTCTGAATTGGGTTCTTTTTTTAAGGCTCCCATGACAGGATTAGGTCATCGAGTAGACAAAGGTGACATGCTGGAAGACAAAGGCAGAAAATCTTCCCCTGTTCTGCAGCTCAAAGGCTGACAGCTGTGGAATCTTTGTCACTCAGTAAATCACTAACTGTTTAACTGTTTGCCTGTTTTTCTCAGTTACTGTTTGTCCTTCCCTTTTAGCAACAGGCACTCCACCTGCTTTACCGCCTGTCAGAACATTTGATCATCCCCACCCCTTTGCTCAGCTCCCCTGTATAGATACACCAATATTCACAATTCACTCTGTAGCCAGATTGCCATTGTGTGTTTACTTTATCACTGCAAGCTTGTTTCCTACCTCTCTGCCTGTCTGATTACCTGATCTGACATTTTCATTTGCCTCTCTCTCGGTTTCAGTTCCCTGTCTATAAGTAAGAATTTAGCTGATTGCCAGTCTTTTCGTGTCTGTTTTTGCTTAAGCTGTGATAGTAAATTGAGGCTGAAAAGTGTACTTTGTATGAATTTTATAGCAGCCAATAGCAGCCCTAAATGGCAAACCCAACTGAAGTTGGTAATTAAGTCACCAAATATAGCCAATATCACTTTAATTTATGCAGTTTTACCCATTTCTTGACAAGAAAGAAGAAAATGCCAATCAAAGACTTCACATGAACTTAGCTGTCAGTCTTCAAATGGCTTTTTTTCCCCCCAGTAAGTTTCTGCTCCATCCAAAAGTAGGTATGCAAAGCCAAAAAGTAACACTCCTGCATACCCACTGTAGGTTCATATGGGACAACAGAAGATGATCACACAGATCTTATTACCCAGTGCACATTTCCAGTACCATAAACAGTCTTTTTTTTTTTTTCAAAACTGTGCCAAACAAATTATTTGGATAAAATGTCTCTTTGTTTTAAATTTATAAAATCTATTTCCAACTTGCAGCAACAGTTCTTTTTTTCCCCTATGGCTAATATTCAATATTCAAAAACATCATATCTGCAACCCAACTAACGCCTGTGCTTAGAGAGCCCTGTAGGCCTCACAAATTTATCTGCAATATGCAGGGCAGTCGTTTATGTAAATTGGTTCTTGTAGCATTTGTTCTCTGCAATTAAGCCATGCTTGCAAATCCCCTCTGCAGAACAGGGCAGAGTGATCATTCTGGACACAAAAGCTCAGGTTCAGAGTTTGATGGGAAAATTGTTAATTGTTACTGGTCTCTTCAAACAGTAGTTTGAGGTTTAAAGTATTCCTTCAGAGGATTTAAAGAAAATAATGTTGACACGAGCTGCATTTAGGTACCTGTTTCAGTGCGAAGGAGTGTGTGTATAGAAAAAATGTGTGGCTAGCATTTCTATAAAGTCGACAAAGCAATTTTTGGCCACAATGCTGCTGCTAAGATGGGATATTCCCTCAGAGGAACATCTAGCTCTCTAAAGAATAAGAGTTATGATTGCATGGTCACACATGTTCACACACACACACACACACACACACACACACACAAACACACACACAGGCATGCATGTGTACTGTAGGTACATTATCAGATCTGCAGAGAGCAAGGGTCCAAGAAGGCCTTTCTTCTCCTCTTGTGCATAGTGTGAGTTTGGGGTCGAGGCTGGTGCAGTCACATCCCGCTCTGATGGTGCAATATTGGCGTTACACTCTCATGAGAATAGGATGATGCAGTATTGTTTCATTATTGTAGTGGATTTTTTCACTGATGCTGTGGACTCTATTACTTCTTACTTCCTGTTAATCAAATGCTTAGTTTATATGAACATATAGGATCGCAGCCAGCTTTAATCATTATCCAGATGATGGAGTGTGTGAAGGTGGTAACAAATGAGGCGCTTTGGAAGTTGTATTGAAGGAGTCTGCTGATCCTGCTTGAATCCACGATTTGTTTAGTGTTTCCAAATAAAATGCACAGAGCGGTCACTGAACGATCCACATTAACCAGTGTTTTCTTTCTTAATGAAAATTACTAAAAAATAATAATAAAGATAATTTTAAGTCTTGCTCAAGTCTGAACGGTCTGTGACACATGTAAATATAGACAATAGTTATGCGTTAGAGTGTGAGCTGTGTGTAAAACAAGCAGGACTGGTGGGTGTTCCCTGCTGTCTTAAACCCAGTTGCAGTTTCAGCAGGGCCAGCAGTCCGAGGTCAAAGGATAAACGATTTAGGGTGTCAGGGTGAGCACTGGAGGTGGCTGGCTGACAAATTAGGGCATCGGTAAGGAGAGAGAATGATGGATTGAGGACTAGACAGAGGAAAGGTGACCAAGACATCTACATAATGACAGAAAGAGCAAGAGATGTGGAGGAAAAAGAAAAAAACAACAATATAGGGGAGACAGAGTGGCCAGAGCAAGAAGTATGAGAGGGTGGTGCAGGACATGTATGAGGGCAGTGAGACAGTGGTGAGCTGTGCAGTAGGAGACAGATGGGTTCAAGGTGGAGGTGGGATTATATCAGGGATCAGTCCTGAGCTCCTCCTTTTTTTTGATGTTGGACAGGTTGGCAGAGGAGGTCAGACGGGAGTCTCCTTGGAGATGGTGTTTGCAGATGACACCGTGATATTTAGTGAGAGTAGGGAACAGATGGAAGAGAGCCTGGAGAGGTGGAGTTATGCTGTGGAGAGAAGAGGAATAAAAGTCAATAGAAGCAAGACGGAATACATGTCTGGAATGAGAGGGAGACATGCAAGGAGAAGAGGCAGTGAAAGTGGATGATTTTTAATACCTGGGTAAACCATTCAAAGCAATGGACAGTGCACAAGAGAGCACAGGCAGGATGATGTGAGCGAAAGTGTCTGGTGTGATTTGTAACACATTTTGTAAGCATAGCTGCAAGAGCAAAATGCAAAGTTTACAAGATGGTAGTGAGACCTTATGTATGGTTTTGAGACAGTGTTACTGGGAAAAAGACATAAGGCCAAGGTGGAGGTGGAATAGTTGGAAACGATGAAATTTTTAAATAGTGAATGCTGAGGATGAGCAAGATTAGAAATCAGTACATCAGAGGGACAGCTCGGGTTGAGAGGTTTGGAGGCAAAGTTAGAGAACCAAAGCTGAGATGGTGTGGACATGTGCAGAGTATCATGAATGATCATGAATGAAAGGTAAGCTGTGTTATTCTTATGTTTCCAGTTCACTATTTACCAGAAAAACTGAGATACATGGAAGACGTAGCTGTGAAACACAAGTCAATGGATGTGGTAGAAAATATAATCACATTTGACTCCAAATATGTGGTACTAATTATGTATTTACATTTTTCACTCCATAATCAAAAAGTACCTCTCCAAAAGTGCAAAGTCATGGAACTGTAATTGGTGTAATGCAGACCGCATAATATTCTTCCCAAGAAGGTGTGACCGCATGGATACAGTGTGTAGCTGTGATAAACAATTTCATGACTGTTTCTAATAACTGGGAACTCTGGGATCAGTTCAATTCATCAATGGTTTAATGGAGCCTAAGCAGTGACCCAGATGCAAAGTTTAACTTTAGCTGAAGTGTACTCGTGCACAGAGTAGCAGCAAAGTCACTGGTTAGGAAACACACTTGTATTGTTTGGCTAAGAGTTAGCTTCCACATTTAAACAATGCTTTATCCACGCAGATGTGCAGATGTCAAGGTAATAAAGATAAAGCAGTTCTTACTGTATATGGAAAAGAGCAAGAGAACATCAGAGTTTTATTGATGAAGTGCCTATCAAACCATAAGAGTAAGCGCACATTCGCATTTTGGTTCTCTTAGCATCACGAGCCACATTTTTAAAGTGAAGTCATAAAAGAAGAATGACCACTCTCTTCTTCCAGCAGATATTTATAGTGTCTCAAAAGACTAATAACTTCCACCATGACCAGACACCCACCACATGGAATACATCAGAACGGATTCCGATCTCCGTAATTATTATATTCTGACAAACACATGCACTCACTACAGCAAACACCATCATACAGAAACCAAATATCTGTTCTTTTCTGCTATTTTAAGTATGCAAAACATGGCAAGAGTGGGAAGAAAAAGACCTTAGAAGAGGAAGAAGACAAGTCATATCAAGTCCAACCACAATTAAAAAAATTGGAAAACAGCAAGCTATCAGAGCGTGGTGAACAACTCGATGTTCCAATCCATATTTGTCTCTGTATTATAAATACTTATCCCTGGATTAACACAGCTAAATGTAAAATGTGTCATACTATTATTGCTTTGATAGTAAAACATAATCACTGCTCTAATCCTAATTAAGCTTGTGGCATGTTTTGATAGCATTTCAAAATAGTGGGACACTCACATTACACATTGAGCCATATTTTGAATACCAGAGAAGAACATTTCATAAGGACAATCAAACACAGTGATGCTGGTGTTCACCACACAGAGCCCCAAGGAGGGAGGACCAGAGCTGAAAAGTTCCTTAGAGTTTATTAAGTGTGTTTTTCATTCAATACATGTATTTGGTTTTAACTACAATATCTTACATTAAACTCAAACAAAGCACCACCAAGAAGCAAACAACAACATATAAAGAAGTGTTATATGTGCATGATTCATACATGACTGATGGATAAACAGTACGCTAAAGTAAAGCAGAGCTTATTCTCATTGGGCAGTGGTGTCCAAATCAAGGCATCTGGGCGTTTTTTCCATTCATACCAGTGCTACTAATATTTACTCTTCACTTTTGGTTTTCATAGCTCTTTTCATTTATTTTGAGTGTGCTGTTTAATATTTTCACATTAACACTGGATTGAGTATTAATTTCATGTGAATAGAGTAGCTCCCAACAATAATAACAGAGCAAATTACCAGCCAATTCTGCAGCTCCCCTCAGATCTGCGTTCCAACACCCAGACTACAAAACTATTTAGTATGTCAGAGTAAGATTTAGTATGCCTTCAGTAGGCCACACCTGGCCTCTTGCTCTGAAGTCTGTTTCTTATCTTACTAAGCCGACTGAGTCAGACAACAAGTGCTGCTGTTTGATGTTTGCAATACTGCGGAGAGTTGATTTTGATGTGTTAAAAACATCAAGTACTTACATTAAAACATGCATTTATACAACATTCTGATTCAAAGTTATTTAGTAACTGTATTAGATGTTGCACTCTTTTTTAAAAAGAGGAGAAGAAGGAAGAATTTTTTCCTGCCATACAGTGCCAATGCCAGTTTTAAATTGAGAAACATAGTTTTATTAAATAGCATTAGTATCACTTTAACCTTCAGATCAATCTATAGACCCTGAAAGAGAGGTCAGAGGTCAAATGTGACATGATATTTTACTACGACAATACACAGGACAATTGTAAAAATCATTGTTTTCGAATTATAAGGGTTTTGGGTCCATTATCAATCAATAAATCATTAAGCTGACCTTGATGACCCAAATATTAGTGGACTGTTAACATGACCCCGACAAAGTTTTATCAGAATTCATTCACTTTTACTGACATAATAAAAGAATGACACGCACACAGGTGAACACTGCCAAAAACATAATCTCCTTCACAGAGGTAAAAATATTTACTAAAAGGTTTACTTTAACACAGTGAAACACTGCCTGTCTTTACTCTTTGAGATGCTCCTTTAATACACAGGGTTGCTAATTAAACTCAGATGTTCCACCAGGTGTGTGTTTTTTTTTTTAGCATTACTCAACTTTTCCAATCCTTTTTGGCGATGTCTTTTTTTCCACATCCTTTGAACACATTAAATTCCAACTGAGCATGAAGTTAAAAAAAACAACACAAAAACAAACTTAAATCACTGTTTCGATTAATTAAAAAAAAAAACGTATCTATTATCCACACATTTTGTAAACTCGGTTGTACAAACAGCTGAAAAACTGGTCAAAAATACAAAAATAAAACATCACTATTATCCAAAAACATGTACAATCGCACGAGTAGTACATTTTCTTTCATAAGTGGGTAACTTTGTGTGACTGACATAAAACTTCACTTCAAAAAAATCACTACCACAACCATTTTCTTTGCTTTATATAAATCACTGCTAAAAACAATGCAATGCTTTCTATCCCTTTTGCAGCATGCCGTGTTTCCTCTTTTGTGTGCGCGCTTACGTGTGAGTGTGTGCATATCCTCTGCAGCACAGAAACGCACCCCAACACAATTTAATTTGGTTTAATCTCAGCCCTTCCACTGGGAACGCAACATATAATTAAACTTTATGGAACTGCCCCGCAGCTCATGCGGAGAAGCAGATTGTCTCACATACACCGACTCACTGAGGATGCAAAATAATTTGTGTCGATGCATAATCAAATCATTATATAACTTACGATTTAAAATTCAACACCTAAAATAAATATTGGTAAATCCTGAGGACACGCAGTTCATAAATGAACAAACAGCATGACTAATCGTATAAACCTATAATACATCTTTCCATTACATCAAAGTGCATGGATTTCATTGATTTGATTCTGCGCTTCATTATTTTTCAATGTATGTGGGAAACCACTGAGGATGCAATAACACCAGTTATTAGAACAGTACACAGAAATTGGTTCTGAATGGTTTTTATCTAACTCTCGTCCTGTCTGTGCGTAGCGCTTGAGTGTTACATTGAACTTGTTGGGTTTTTTTTGAGTATATAACATGGTGATCTGTCTTGCTGGATCGGGCTTAGCAAGGTAGATTTTTATTGGACTTTCCATGGAAAAGGAGAGGTAATGCCCCAGTGAAACTGGGCTCTGGGTCATAAGGCATTGCCTCGGAGATGGAGAACGATCAACTGTGCGCAGACATGTGGATCAAATGTTGTGTAACCTGTAGATGCACATGTGTTGCACCACCAGGAGATTCCAAACACATGGGAGAAAAAGCTGGTTTATATATGTTTTCATGCACCACTTGGAGACTCGTACTGAGTAGATGGTGTGTTTTCTGCAGCTTAGGGGAAAGCCAGGGGTGTTTTGTTGATGCATCTTTCTGTATCTACCTTGTATGTGGAACAAAGGCCTGCTCCCCTGAGACCTCCCGCATCTCCCACTCCTCTTCTTCCCTGACCTAATTTACCTGATTGATTTCCACCCAGCTGGCCACTTCTGAGGTGTGTTCATGCACATGTGTACGGTCAGGCTGATCTAGGTTAAGGTTTAAGGTTAAGGTTAAAAGTTCCTCCTTTACCCGAGCCTTGTAAAGTATAAAGTTGTAAAGTATATCACAAGGTAAGACATGCATGTTCCTCTCTTTTTCCCACTTCTTTTCTATTTTGACTCTTTTTTTTTTGTCAAATTTTTTGCTCCTTTCTTGAAAATCCAGCCAGCATAAATTACCTTTGACAGCTGACAGTGCAGTACAACAACATCTTCTGCAGAGATGTTACAAATTCAACAGATTTTGTAGACAAGTCAATTTCCCAAGCAACATGACTCTTCTCTTCTTCTCCAAGTAACATTAGTACAGTTCATCTGGGTCCCACATACACATGCATACACACACACACAATAACAGAGTGTACTGCCAGTACTTATTCTAACACTCCCTCCATGTCCCCCTGGCCTTGCAAAGTCTGTTTCTCACACGACCACACTATTAATAAATTCTCTTTTCCCTGCCTTCTCTGTCACTCCTATTTGCTCCACCCCTGGCTTTCAGGCAATACCCTAATACCGATACATTTCTAACATAATGTTAATTTATCGCTTTTGCTTCAGGCAGAAACTGGAAGTCACATGTGAAGTTTAAGCTGCACTGCATTGAGTAGGTGAGAAAAGCATTTAGGTTTAGGAACTGATTGAACTTTTGACCTCAGCAAGAAAGGCTGAGACATATGAGCACATCTGCTGTGAGAGGACTCAAAACATTACTTTCATTGCAGATAAAGTGAAAGCAAGGCAAGAAGCACCGTCTCTGTGTTCGACATAACAGAACTTTTTTTTTTTTTTAAATCACTTTGTATCATTGAGGTTTTTCAATTGCTGGAGCAGAGGGACCTGCCCAAACAGTGTGGCCTGAAATACTTAAATTCATCTGGCATGCAGTAAGTGTGGGAGTCCTTTTTCCTTTTCTGTAGTGTCTGCACTATACCCACCAAAGTAGTTTTGCGATCCTGGATTTCTCTAAAAAACGTCTAGTGGTGCAAGAAACATGGAAAGTGAGGTAACAAGACACATTTTACAAGAGGTTAAACCTTTCATATAAAAAGGGGGAAAATCCAGATAAGGAGTATTTGTAATATCTCCCTGTGCGGGGTGTTTGCACAACTACAGCAAGTAAGGTCAAGTTTAAGGCCAAAAGTCTATCTTTGTAAAATGCTCACAAAGGGAACATTTCCATGTTGGTTTGTTCTTCCCCAAGAGTTTGTAGATGTGGTGATCTGTTTAAACCGTGTATGTTTGTATGACCGTTCATGTTTCTTACCAAGTAATGCTGTTTTATAGCAAAGTCAGTTTTCAGATTTCAGCAATAAAATGTTCTACAAGTGAGATTTTGAATGTTGCAGATTTTCTCACACATTTTCTGAAAGCATTGCTCAATTTGTTAAAACTTCAAATACAAATATGAACACTCAGAGACATGAACCATCTGAAATTTCCATTAAAGACTTCATTCAAAACATGGTTCTTTAAATTTATTTTTTTCCGAATAACACACACATAAAACACCATTTACTTAAAGGACACTTGTAAAAGAAAAAGAAAAAAAAGAACAGAAAATGGGTTTTTGGATTGTTTGTGTTACACTATGCTTTACACACTGTAACCTGATGTATATATAGTATATTCAAATCAAATAGAAAGCAAACAGGGGAGAATTTCAGCTTCTGTGAAAGCCCGTGCTGAGATTGTCCCGTGAACTGTGGGTTCATGTGACACAAATGATAATTAGCAGTGGAAGGCTAGCTTACACTTGCAGTCTGTGGGCAGCTGGAGCTGTTTAATTTAACTTGACTTTTAAATAAAGACAACAAAAACAAAGACTTCTTGGAGAAATATAAGTAAACTTTTCAATCACTGATAAGTTCTGAAAAATCTCGTTACAAATGTAGTTCTTTTATTGGCTCTTGTGGGACAATATTTTGAGGTTGCACAACTGCCCCAAAACACTCCCTATTTACATATTTACAGTCTGAGCACATCAGAAGGTTTGATACTCACAAAGTAAACAAACAAAAATATAAGAATATATTTTATATTTTAAAATATAGCTCTAGAAACACAGTTGGATTTGCTGGTTGTGTTTAAACACTTAAACACAACCAACAACAGAAGAGGATTACTTACATATTCTTATTTCTGTATGCTACAGTGTTACTTAAATGGTGACTGGCTGAAATCCATCCATCCAACCATCCATCCATTTTCTTCCACTTATCCGGTTCCCAGACATTGTAGTTAAAAGGCAAGGTAAACCCTTGACAGGGTGCCAATCCCTTACAGGGTCATCACAGAGAGGCGGACAACTATTCACACTCGCACCTACCATCAATTTAGAATTACCAATTAAACTACAAGCATGTCATTGGACTGTTGAGGGAAGCTGGATTACCTGGAGCGAACTCATGAGCTGAAACTCATCGGAGACGGTTGTTTGACTAGCTCATAGACTTGGATCACCTCTTGCTCATCCTCTTCATCCTCACCCTTCTCCTGACTCACTCCTACTCTTTCTCTGTCTGCAAAATAGGGATAGGGATTCTGAAACACAGGAGTATTCACTGTTGGTTCTGTTAAAGGTATATTTGTGCAGTCAGTAAAGTCATAACATAAAATGATGACTGAAATGTTTAATAGGAAACTTTTGCTTACTGAAGCACATGACTATGTCTTTCTGTCCAAAGGCTTTAGCCACATCAGAGTTTTGCAGGGCAATCAGTGGTACTAAAAAGAAACTAATTAGGTTAATTGGCAACAGGTCAGCAACATGACTGGGTATAAAAAGAGCATCTTAGACATATAAAGATGCCTACAGGTACACCAATCTGCATAAAACAAACAACTGTATCTACAAATTGTGGAACAATTTCAAGACAAAATTGTGAAAACCTATTTTCCACAGTATATAATAAAATCAAAAGATTCTATGAATCTGGAGAAATCTTGTAAGGAGTTGGCAGAAAGTCAATATTGGATTCCCGTGATCATCGTGCCCTCAGGCAGCACGATTCATGACTCAGGAACACTCCCAGAAATCACTGTCTGCAAACACAATTCATAAATGCAGGTTATTAAAAAGAAGAAGTCCTATTGGGAACATGATCTAGAAACTCCACTGTCTTCTCTGAGGCAAAGCTCATTTAAAATAGACGGATGCAAAGTGGAAAATTGTTCTGTGGTCAGACAAATGGAAATTGGAAATTATTTTCTAAAAACATAGACACCACTCTGGATTAAAGAGGAGGGGAACCGAGGCTTGTTATTGTTAGTGCCTATGGAATTATAACTTGCAAATCTAAAAAGGCATCGTCAGGTATTTGAGCAACATATGCTCCCATCCAGATGATGCCTTGGTCTCACATATTTCTGCAAGACAATGTTAAACCACATTTTGCATCTATTACAATAGCATGGCCTCATAGTAGAAGTTTTAGCAAGTGAAAAATTCTCTTGTTAAAAGCAGAGGGGATGCTGCACAGTCTAAATATTTTTGTGAGAATGAGATAATTTTTTTGTTTTTAATAGTGATATATTTTTTTCACGTTTTCTATAGCATCTATGAGATTTGCAAATCACTGCATTCTGTTTTTATTGACATTTTACATAGTGTCCCAACTTGTGGTAAATTGGGTTTTGGGGTTAGAGTGCAGGTATTAGATGATAGTTCTCGGTTGCTTTTAAGTGTAACGTACACGTTATAGAAACCAAAACTGCAGTGTCTTTGAATTCAGTTGACTCAAATGGCAGGATACAGTTTTTAATCTTTGTAAGAGATGGGCGGAGTTAATTTACAGAAGCTAATCCCACTTTATAACAATTTGCTGCGTGTCTTGATGATCAGAGTTGTAGTGGGATGAGACTATTTTAAAGTGGCATGTGGCTCGGCACGTCCTTTTTAACTTCCCATCATTTTATTTTATTTCTTTGTTGGTATTTTATGGCAATATCTTTGTAATCCCTAAGATGATGTCATCAAAAAGGGAAATATTATACCATTGTTCTGGATCACTTACTAGCCATACGTGGTTAAAAATGAACAGGCTCAATGCTCAGTGCCCTTCCATTTAAAAGTTAAATGACTTCAAACTAGTTTGAACTTGCCATGAATGAACTCTTTTACTTCGTTTTGTATTTTCTGCAGCTGGATGTTGATTAAATGCAATATAGTAATAGTGATACTATGATATTGGCCCCATGTGCTCCAGATTAGTGTTTTCTGGGCACATAAACAGGCTGTGAGTCAGGTTGGGAGGAAGAATTTGCAGCTAAACAAACGTAGGCCACCAGCCAGGCCAACCCACTCTACTGGCAGTCATGCATGGACATGAGATATCACTCTCACACACACACACACACACACACACATTAGCACGCACACATGCACGCACTCTCTATAAACTTGGAGCATGCACACACCTAATAGTTTCAAACCCTGGTGCTCAATCACTACACACATATCACTGCTGCTCTTCCTATGTCTACTGATACTCAAGTAATATTTTCTCCTTCACTCTCAATCTTCCTGATACACCATTTGATAAATCTGGCCCTGACGCTGTTGTTATCTTCATCTCTTTGAATGGCTTTTTCTCCAGCTACTGCACTTATCGTGTTAGGCGAGAAATCAACAGCATTTCCACCAAGATATAATCCTTTTTGCAGTGTGAACATACTGCTTAAAGTCAGAAGTACCTCACAAGAAGAACAAAGAGTAATGGAGGGTCATAGAGTTCCCTAACTATCATTTCACCACCCCCAACATCATCAGTAAAGAAGGGCAAAGAACACATTTATCTCACAGGCTATTATAGATCTTATTACTCTCTCCTTTTTTATTCCAGCCTACTTACAACATAAATACAGGCCATCTATTTAACAGGATTAGGGGATAAGGCTGCTTTCCACTTGACCAGGCCAAAAGCTCCACACAGAAATCCTTGGTTATCTCACAGCCTTAGGCTAATACTTGTGCTAACTGCTAACACCTTCATCCAGAGAAAGAAAAGACGAGGGCTGCTCAGATAGAAGTGATCCAAGCCAGTGGGCCTCTAGCCTGGGTGATTTATCTCATCCTCTGCCTGCTGCTTGGGGAAAGTGGGAAAGGAGCATGTGGCCTGCACAGAGTGTGGCAGAAGTGCCTCATAGCACTGCTGTTGTCTCAAACCGGGTTCATTTAAAGAGCACAAAAACAAGCCAATAAGCTGTTTTTCCATGCAAACAACATTTGATTCATTTTCACATTTAAAATATTCCACCATTTTCTTAAAAAACTTCCTCCAAAAATAACATTAAATAAATCTGTGTTTAAATCAAACTATGGCTTCAGATCATGCACACTGCCAGAGCAGTTAAAAACATATTTGCAGTAAAAACTGTACTAGACTGGTCACGCTGGTAACCTCAAAAAACTCAACCTGTTTGTGCGTTTAATGTTGTAAATCCACACTGACAATAACCACACTCACAGACAAGACTAGAACTCCAGTATGCTGATTGAACTTTTGCCATGTTTGTGTAACTATTTCTCATCCTGCATGTTTTTTCGATGGAGTGGGATCCATTTTAGCTTTGCTGCTGTTGCCACTGTGGAAGGACTTTAACCCTGGTAATAAAGCTTAACCTTGCACTGTATAATTAACGCTGTGAAAATATTTATTCTAACCCAAACACTGATCTTTTCCATATCCTAACTGAGAAATTTCTCCCGAACCAAAGTAAACACTTTGTTTTCTTTGGTTGTCAGTTGTTCTGCCTAACTAGAGCCTTTTAAAGGGATACTGAGAGGTCCTGAACAAGGTCCTTTCTGGTTATCTCCTGGTTATGATGACACAGAGAATGTGCTGAGTCTGGGTTTGATCCCCCCCCTCCCCCCTCATTGTCGTTCCATGTACAAAAACCTTGTTTCTTCCTCTTCTCCCTCTGTGATTATTTCCACTAACTGTTGGTATTAACCTCCAACTCAACCCTTAAATATCTTATATTAGTCTCACCAGACCAGTAGCAACAAGTGTGAGCAGTTCTGGGCTACAGTGTGTGAGCAGCAGTTGGTTTAACTCTACCTGCAAAAGGTTTTCTTTAAGGAATGGATTTCATGCCACTGAGCATTTGGTCTAGAGAATGGAGTTAATAAAAGTAAATTTGAATTTTAATATGGAAAATACTCTTACAAGGATGCAAATTAGTCCATAGCAGTTATGGCATGTGACCTAATTACTTTAATGGTTGAACAAGACATTGACAACCCCTAAAAAGTCTAATGATGTAGTGTCAGGTTTAAGACTTGTTGAGATCAGTCCCACGTTTAACGCCACCGGACTATTTTACGGCAGAGAGGGAAAACTCCATATGAAACATAGTCATGCTCGTCATTAGTCTGCAGTTCTCTATATTTTCATGTAGGGGGTGTGGAAGAGGGCATAATCTCACAGCAGAAAAGAACGAGACGCTCCATCCCTGACATTATAAAAGATCAAGGAGCTCTAAAAGGTCGCCGTTGCCATATTCTCATTCTCAGTGGTATTGACACTTGGTATTTCTCTGATCTTTTGCTCTAATTAAAAAAAAGAAAGAAAAACAGTTGCCACGGCTGCAATTGAAGTGTGTTTGTGAGCTGTGAGTTGGTCGTTGTCTACGTTGCATTTTTTTTTGAATGTGTGTGTATACAGTATGTGTGTGTGTTTGCATGCGCACACTTACACCAGGGCAACAAGACATTTGAATGGACTATTTCAATTCATATCATGAAATCAATTCCAAGAAAATCTATTTATGCTGATGTTCAGTTCAGAAGGTAATAATGCAGACTAGAGAAAAATACACTTTGTGATTAACAGTCTGAGATCAGCGAGGCACTGACAGCAGCAGCTTTGTTCTGATGTGCAGCCTTGTCCCAGTTTTAGAGTTAATTGACAAAGACAACAAGTAAACAAATAGAGGTATGGCAGGAGATGGCCTTGTCAACTTTAAATTCACACATCTTTTCATAATCACCTTGCTAGCATTAATATGCTCCTTTGTGGTATAATGGCTACCATGTTATTGTTTACTGTCCACCCACTAGTCACAGTTGGTTTACCATGTCTGATAACGACGTTTTTGTACAGCCACAGGTGATGGCAACTCTTTGAACACCATCCAACAACTCCAAATTCAGCACTTGCCACCTTAAAACAACTGTCAGTGAAGAAATCGATACTTAGGAGCACGCAAGGAGTTTTGGAACAAAAAATCACAATGAACACAAAATCTAATGTAAGCTGGGTCCTTCTGTCCACAGCACAGCCTTAGAGAGATGAGACAGTGTAGACATGATGCAGCATGCCAGTGAGACAAACCCATGTAAACTGGAACTCTTTTTATTATCAGCTTGTTTTTAAAGAGAGGATGTTACAGCCTGCGGAAGATATTACAATCCCGGTGAGAGGATGAGGTAAGCTGTAAGCACCAGCATGTCCTGGCACAAGTTCATCCCATGTGTGTGGAATCGAAAGGGTACTGAGTTATTATGATGGACCAGTGTTTGCTTTATAGCAAGTTTGGGCAGAGTGAAGTGAAGACAAGCTTGAAAGAGACACGGTGCATATCCCAACAGTGACTTACCACTGTAGGGGAAACGAATTTGAATTGATAATTACTTCAAAAAAAACACTTTGCAGTGTGATACGAAATGGCTCGAAAATCCTACCACTGACTTGACTTCATTGCAAAAAGTGCCCGCTGGTTCACAACTCACATATAAACCATAGAATAAAGAAAATCGACCCTACTATTCAGTGTGAAGTGCAGGAATGTCAGGTTTGATTTTGTATACAGTGTCCATCAGTCAGGCATCTGCCTTCCAGGTGGCCCAAGCAGGATTACTCAATCAGCCACATATGCAACAATTTCCCTGGGTGTGTGTCGATGAATAGCAATAATCAATACACTGATCATGCTGTTGCTATGTGAGCACAGATCAATGCAGGCAGCCACCCCTACACATAGGTGTTCTGTGGCGGTGGCAGTGCCTTCACAGCACTCAAGATGAGAAACAGGGGCTGGAGCCTTTCAGAGATGGAGAAGCAAATTTTTGTGTAGTGTCAACATTTAAATGAAAAAAAAAAAAGTGTAGAAGAAGTAGATTAACCATGTGAATCACTGATAGCAAGCCACTGCTAAACATAAACCACAGTGTTAATTACATGTAGTTCAGTACTCCCAAACACTGGGAAGTACCCGCTACATACACACTCACAACTGGTGAGTTCAACTCAAGTTCAGTGAGAACTTCTGACTTAAAAAAAACAAAAACAACAAAAACCCACACCAGCAGACATCCACAATACCCTCTAATCTTAGTACTCCCTCTAAGAGTCTTTAACTAAATCTGTCTTTCACTCTGCAGGAGTAACGTTAAATCAACATAATCACTTAAACACTGCAAGCATCAACAACATATTCTCCATAAGTTAGATGCTTGACAGGTAACACATGAATCCATGAGAACCCCCTTACTTTTTGAGAGGATGTATGGTGGAAAGGAAAGGGAGAAAAATGGGATGGAGACAGAGGGAGGACCTGTGGATATTCAAACAAATGAGCTGGTAAGTCCTCCATTATTTCCTATATAGGTTCCATATCCCTAAAAACTGGGGTAGATCCAGAGTTTTTTACCGGTTCAGCGCCTTTACATTAGCACTCTCTGGAACATATGTACTCATCACTAGACAGATCACGACTGTCTTGTGGCATCAAAGCACGAAAGTAGTTGGCAGCTGGAAGTGTCAAGAAAAATCCACAAACACATCACACATGGCCTACTGTATACTTTAACATCTGTCTCACCATACAGCTGCTGTCTTTCTGTGGCTTCAGTAGTTTTTATCTAAATGAATTTTCCAAATAGAAAAATGTTTCTGATGTTAAACTCTCCACCTTCACGTACTATGTTTAGACTGCATCAATCTAACCTTAAATCTGTATGATATCTGTACACATTCTCTGAACCTGTTTTTAAGTATAATTTATAATAGTCACAGTGACTTTAAACCAAAATTACCAGGGCTCTGTTTACACTGAAATAGGTACTTATAAGATAAAGTTGCAACATTAGATTTTTATTTAACAGTTTTTTAATGTTACTGGAAAAATTTCATCATGGAAGGCTACATAAAGAAAATTCAGCAGCGCTGTATAACATGGCACACAACTAATGGTGAAATTCATCCAGATTTAAAGTGGAATTTCTTTCTTTTTAAAAAAAAATTAGAGTGTAATTTGATTTATGTACCAAATAAATGCGCAATTCAATTGTCCTCTTTTATTACAAATAAAAATGGAATAAGGATAGTTCTCCTTTTTCTGCTTACACACACAAAAAAATAAATACCATCAAATTTTGCAGGTAGTAGGCCCATGTGATCTTCTAATGATGGAGCCAAGCCTAACTCGATTTTCTCTTTCTCAAACACTGTTCAACTAACAAGCAGAACTTCAAAGGACTGTAAGAAAAATACAAAAAATTAAACTGACATGAATGAAGAAAGGATCTGATAGAATAATTGGTTTTGTATTCATATGGGGCAGGGATAGCTCAGTAGGTAAAGTGTTGGCCCCGTGATCGGAAGGTCAGGGGTTCGATTCCCCTGAACGGCTACCCTGAGGTACCCCTGAGCAACGTACCGTCCCTACACGCTGCTCCCCGGGCGCCCAATGGCAGCCCACTGCTTCACTGAGTGAATGGGTTAAATGCAGAGAGGAATTTCCCCACGGGGATCAATAAAGTATACATTATTATTATTATATGTAAACCCAAAATTGAACATGACAGAAATAACAAAAAACTCTTCTTGCTACCTACTAACAGTTTTAATTATACTTTTTCTTATTTGTAAAGTTTGTAAGCAATTTGTAATTTTTAAAAAATTTACATTTTAGTTTTTTTGTTTATTTTCACTCTCTTCTTTCTGTTGTTCTTTATTTTCTTTTATGATAAAGTGAATGTGAGCAGGAGGAGGATAATTCACCATCACTATTGTATCTACATAAAAAAACAAAAAAAAAAACAGTTAATTTAAAACATACAACCAACAAACTGGCATGGTGCATACTTTTCTTTAAGCCTCAGACACAAGGGCCTAGACACCATAAACACCTACTTGTCTGCAAGGACTACTTGTAGTCCTTGTACTACTTGTAGTTATAGTGAATATATAATTTCCTCTTTCCTATAATTAATTTTTTCTTTCCTGTAAAAACGTATTAATTTTACTCCTCTATTGGTAAGTATTTATGGGCGAATTATGGGTAAATTAAATCCGGAGGAGTTAGACTCTCAGTCACAGTCAGTATTATACAGTGCTGCCCAAAATTAGATTGATCTTGACAGAATGCTGACATACTTAAGAGTAACACTTAAAAGAGATTTAACAGCCTTTGTTTGTGTAAGCTAAGCTTGCTCAGGAATTTGGTGACCAAAGAAAATGCACTGTACTTACCTTTGATGTGTTTATCCCAAGCAGAGAGTATAATAATGAAGCATCCACATCAAATGCTGTGGGATTTAATTACACATCAGCTTCACCTTCTCTGACATCCCACCGTGCGCTCATTTCTAAATATCAAGAAACATGAAAAATGGGTAATAAAAACTAATAGATCGGAACTGATAGAGTTGTGTCTGTTGCTGTAATTTTCACAGCATGAGGCGGCAAGTATTAAATTATTGTTACTGGCTGACATCCATATGCCAATAACAGATTGGCAGGCTAGAATTAGAGATGGGGCCCGTCCCAGTGAGAGGCAGGCTGCCTGCCAGACACACCTAACTCTAATGCCAAATGACCCCTGGCCCATTATACTACTGCAAAATGAAAAGGGTTAAAAAGTGAAAAGTATTTAACAATAAAATCACCGAAGGTGAGTGTAGGGGGTTCACTACTGTGTATCTGCGTATATACATAGTATACTACAGTGCAGGTGTAGATTTGACAGTTCCTTGATAACTTACTGTCTGTGCAATCGCTGATATCCATTTGGATTATATAGACAAACTAGGGTTGAGTGTTTTTGTAAATACTTCTCATTCTCAATGTAATACTCTCCAGCTGTAAAAACACCGGCTCAGTGCTGATGCTCGTTCATCACAGCCCAACTGCTGCCAAGATACACTGAGAAGAGCTCAAAACCCATGCAGTACATGAGCACATAAAAGTCAATAACGCAGTGTTCACATGATTGCATGCACCCTTACAGTTATTGTATGAAATCACCACAAAATGAATTGAGATCTTAAAAACAGCTTTAGCGTTACATCAACCTCTATTAAGTCTTTAACTTCACTAACACTGTTGTCTACCAGACTACTGTAGCTATCTTGAGAAGAAAAGAAAAGTTCGAGTTTATCAAATTATCAAATTTATTCTTAATTCCGTGCACTTTGTTGAATATCTTGATGCATTCTCAATCATCCAGGAAAGTAAATCTCCAAAAGTTGATTCTGTTCATCTGGACGTAGCGTTTTGTGGGAGAAACGTTTCGTCACTCATCCAAGTGACTTCTTCAGTCTCAGCTGACTGCAGGTTTCCCCAATCCCCCCAAGTCACTTGGATGAGTGACGAAACGTTTCTCCCACAAAACGCTACGTCCAGATGAACAGAATCAACTTTTGGAGGCTTTGTTGAATATGTAACTTTCTTGAGTTGCTGCCATCAAAAGCAGTGTGACTACGTTTCAGGGAGTATAATGGCTAAAAGTGAGATCAAAAAGGGTCTTTATGGTCATAGTTCCGCCCCCAAAGTTTACAATAACCACTGACCGTGTGGAGTGGAAAGTAGTGGATCCAAATGCAGATGAACGAAACATGGAAATGGAACTGGCCGAAAAACAAAACATGAACCAACAAAACGAGATAAAAACCTTAACTGGGAAAAGCAAATACACCAAAATCAGGAACACTAGGAAACACATGAATACCTGAGACACAGGAGGAGAGCACAGCTGGGAGTAATCACACACAACGAGACCGGGACAAAGCAAAACTGAAAACACTAACATAGGACACGAGACCTTCAAAGTAAAACAGGAAACACAAGACAGGCACAGAGACACGGACCTGACACTGAAACAATGAGAAGCACAGACATGAAAACAGAACTAAACTAGACGTGACACAAGGAAGACAGGGGAGGCACAGAGACAGAAACATAAATACCACCAATAATAAACATAAGCACAAAACAATAGCGAGAATCAAAACCATGAAAAACAACAAATCCAAGAATATAACTTAATCAAAAAACACAAAACACTGGGTCCCAGTACGTGACACACTGCTCAGTGACAACGTCCTTTCAACCATTACATTAGAGTGGTGAGATTCATCTGCCTGACAATTCAACAAAGCAGACATATGACATTTAAAGGCTTAAAATGCCAAAAAAAGAAATAATAATAATAACTGTAATGGTCAGTGGCCATTATACAAATATATGTACACTCCGAGGACTAATTATCCACACAAACACAATGTACACAAGTACTTATTTAGTGCACAATCTCTCTCTCTCTCTCAGACACACACACACACACACACAGACACACACACGCAAAGCAAATGAAAATGCCTGGCTGTCTGTGTCGGCTGCCAATAATGTATTCGGCTGCACACCCCCAATATTTACCAAGCTCTCTGTGTCTGCCGTCTCCTTAAAGGTGAAGACACCTTAAAATGTCTCTGAAGATCACCAGCTGGAATAGACTTTTAATGTACAATGGGGAACACAGCATCACAACACACGATTAATGAACATATCGCTATATAAACCCTAACAGAAAAAACAGAAAAGGCAAACAAATGATGTAGCCGGATGCCAATTATCTTTCAGTAATGGCAGTGGCCTATCCAGAACTCCCTCAGCCAACGGGGAAACATCAAGGATTGAAAAAATGGGCAGAGTGATGCAGAGACACCTGAGGCCTGCACTACTAAGCAGGATTAGGTAACTTCGGGTTTAACTCTGTGCTTTCAAGAGGTTACAAAAAGTGGTTTATTTCATCCTTCAGCACATTGCCATGGTAACTTATGCTGTGGACCTAACCTGCAGCTTATATTTGGAAAAGGAGATCATCATGTACAAAACTACCTTCTGATGACCAATCTGCTCACTGGAAAATAGATTAACCATTCCTGGAAAAACCCTTATTTTGCAGATTATAAAAATAGGAGAATATGTTTTAGAGGCCATCTTTCACTGATGAGCATCAATAGGAAATGTAAAACCTTATTCATTGCATTTTGCCCTGCTGACTACAAAACATTTCAAAACTATGAGACTAACAGGATTTATTGTAGTAATGTTACCTTAAACCTAGCAACTGTGGATCTTATATATAATTTGCAAGTCGCACAGTTTAACGCTACTGAGGCTGAAAAAGAAAGAAGGAAGCAAAAACTGTCTTAAATGCCAAAACGCAAGTTACATGCATTTATGCGATATAATGCTTTTGACTGTAGTGAGCTTCCCTTGCTTTGGCATGGTGATACTGATAGGTTTACTAGTTGATACAGTAGGCATATATTTTTCCCCAAAATTTCTATTCTGGCTTTAAATAGACCTTATTTGGGCCATATTTGCACTTCTGCACTTTTAAAGAACCCATTTTAATACAGCACATCTCCTATAAACCACACTCATACACCACTGATGTGGCTACAGCTGCACTGTTGAATTCGTCCTGTATGCAGGTGCTGATTACTAAATTGTGCGGTACATGAAACCAGATAATAAAATTGTTATTATTATGGGTATGTTAAACTTCCCCTACAGTTCAGGAGTTTTTTTGAATGTGGAATGTCCACAGTAATATTGACACTATTTTTAAAATGTTTTAAATATGTAGCAGGAGTCCATTCATATTTGTTGATTTGGGGAAATTCCTGATTAAGCAAGGTCTAACTGTGGGGATAATTAGCAATATTATCACATTTATTTTAAATGATTTCCTTACATTAGTAATTTTAATTTAAAAATATTCACTTCAGTTTTTGAGTCCTGCAAAAATATATATACATCCAGCATGCTAAACAGATAAATGCCTATATCGAAATATGTTGCAGTAGTAACATATATGGACATAGCATCTATTTTTACTTCTTTAAAAAATTAATTAATCAATTGATTAATTTTATTATTGCAGGAAACTTTAGACTATGGGCTTTGTAAAAAAAAAAACCATGTACATATTTTAAATTACAACTGGGAAGCAGAACATGTCCTGTAATGCTCCACTTGACACAGTAGGAAAAATCTTTAGATATTCCAGAAGAAGGGATATTTGGACTTTTGCCCAAAATAACAGCTCTGATGGTGCTAGACTCATCCAGTCTGTGGATGCTTTTTTCCCACTGACTTCAGTTTAGAAACTGTGAATCTAGCAGTATTCACTGCTGGGCCATGTGCGAAAATTACACACAGCCCCTTTCTCAATTTGATGACACATGTATCGGTCCCGCTGCTAGCTGTTTAATAAAGTCATTGACAAAGAGCCAGCATGAGACAGTGTCTGAAAGCAGTTTCAAGAGTTGTGTGAGAGTTGGCAGCAGTCTGATACTGAAGGAGATAGAGATGCTCTCCCGCAGGGTGTGATTTAGACAGGAGGCGGAACTGAGCTCTGGTGGGCTGTGACCCATTTAACCCCTGGAAGTGACGCTGCTGTTCTTTCACAGTTAATATCAGGGTTCTATTTAATAGCCATAATTTATACAGGTTTATTGTTTGAAACGTTTTACATACACTATATTGCCAAAAGAATTCACTCACTCATCCAAATCATCAAATTCAGGTGTTTCAGTCACTTCCATGGCCACAGGTGTATAAAATCAAGCACCTGAGCAAGCAGACTGCTTCTACAAACATCTGTGAAAGAATGCGTCGCTCTCAGCAGCTCAGTGAATTCTAGCGTGGTGCCTTGTTACAGTAGGATATCACCTGTGCAACAAGTGAAATTTTCTTACTGCTAAATATTCCACAGTCAAATGTTAGTGGTATTATAACAAAGTGGAAGGTATTGGGATGGCGACTCAATCATGAAGCGGTACGCCTTGTAAAATCACAGAGTGGGGTCAATGGATGCTGAGATGCATAGTGTGGAGAGGTCACCAACTTTCAGTAAATGGACTGGCTCTTATATAGTGCTTTTCCACTCTATCTGAGCTCTCAAAGCACTCTACACAACTTGCCTCATTCACCCAAGCACTTTTGTTCTATGCTCTAAGTGCTTTCTATCTAACATTCATACTCCGATGGATGCACTGGAGAGCAACTTGGGGCTAGTACCTTGCCCAAGGATAGGACGGTATTCAGATCGGGGATTGAACCACAAACCTTCTGGTTAGTAGGTGACCTGCTCAACGACGTGAGCTACAGCCACCCGGAACAGACAGTCAGTCACTACAGACATCCAAACTTCATGTGACCTTCAGATTAGCTCAAGAACAGTGTGTGCAGGGCTTCATGGAATGAGTTTCCATGACTGATTAGCTGCATGCCAGCCTTAAATCACCAAGCACAAAGCAAAGCATCAGATACAGTGGTATCAGTGGAGACGTTCGATGGAGTGACAAATCATGCTTCTTTGTCTGGCAATCCAATGGACAACTCTGGGTTTGGTGGTTGCCAGGGAGACAGTACTTGTCTGACTGCACTGTGCCAAGTGTAAAATTTGGTGGAGGGGGGATTATGGTGTTCCAGGAGTTAGTCTTGGCCCCTTAGTTCAAATGAAAATAAATGTCTTGCTATCCTTCAGCATACCAAGACATTTTGGACAATTTCATGCTCTGAACTTTGTTGTAACACTTTGAGGATGGCTCTTTCCTGGTCCACCATGACTGTGCACCAGGTCCATAAAGGTCCATGAAGACGTGGATGAGCGAGTTTGGTGTGGAAGAACTTGGTTGGCCTGCAAAGAGTCCTGACCTCAAACTGATAGAAAAAACTTTAGGAAGAATTAGGGCAGAGACTGCAAGCCAGGCCACGTCCAACATCACTGTCTGACCTCACAAATGGGTTTCTGGAAAAATGGTCAAAAACTCCCATAAACACACCAAAACTTTGTGGAAAGCCAAAAGAGTTGAAGCTGATATTGTTACAAAGGGTGGGTCGACATCATATTAAACCCTATCGATTAGGAATAGGCTGTCAGTCAAGTTCATATGCGTCTGAAAGCAGACGAGCAAATACTTTTGGCAATATGTGTATATCACCTATGATGAATTTAGGTCAATTAGGACTACTATAGTAGAGAGATTGTTATATTGTTATCTGTGGATGTTCATGTTTGGTGTTATCGCTCAGTGATTATTATATAAGATAAGATTTGCTAAGATTTGTATAAAGGGAGCTGTGAAAGCTGAGCTATCAGCTGATGTGGACTGGCATTGATATGATTTCAACTGAGAACTGAGATTGTGGCCCGTGTGGACTGACATTATTCTCAATTTAATGATCTTAAGTATAATTTCAGCAAAGGTTATTATTAACTGTTTGTTCGTATATTAGGTCGTTATGGCTATCATGGGGAAAATCTGCATGGATGTGCAAACCTTTCTCAGGAAGGGTTCTGTTAAAATTCACTGGCTACAGTAAAAATGCATAAAGAAAAAGCACACAGGGGGCTTTGTTGAAAAGAAAATATCATTCTATGAAGCTGAAGATCCGGATCACTTCTCTTCTCTCCTTTCAATAATTCAATTGCAGCTGTTAATTAGATACCACTGTGGTCCACTTGTTGTCTCAGCTGCCAATTAGGGAGCAGCCCATGTGTGAATGAGGGAACAGTGTGGTGAGGTCAGAGCTCCCACTGATTAGGTGTCTTTCCTTACAGATGAAGGGGCAGTGCCTTAGAAGGGAACGAGGGGTGGGGGGGGGAAGAAACAAGCAGTTTGGTGAGTGTCCAACCAAAAGTTATGCAACACTCATTGATTGAGGACTGTAAACATACAGCAGAAGCCACTTACCCTACCTGAAGTAAGTGTTCTCCCCATCTGGGGACAACAAGCTGGGTGTGTGTGGGGTCTCCTCTCCAGACATCCCTAACGATTTAGAGAGTAAATGATCCGCAGTGGAGACGGCTTACACAGTTGGACTTGGCTTCTGCAGGATGCATTTGCTGCACAACAGATGCAGAGAAGCTTCTGTCAGTTTCACTAGATTTACTTCAAAGGCCAAATACAGTTCTTTTAGCATCTGTTTGAGGCGGTCCAACTGTAGTTTGGGACATAATGTACTAAGTCAACATGAAAGGACTGCGGGTGTCATCAGGTGGGGGCAAATCTTCCAAGTATTAAGACTGCATTAGCCAGCAGTAGTTATTAATGTTCGATGAGAACCGTTTTCCATTTAGCCAACACTGTGGGTTGATTTACTTTCTTACTAATTTATAATAATAAGTAAATATCAGCTTACACTTAAAGGAGCAATAAAATGCTTTAATTCAAGATGCACAAAAAAAAAATACTGGCAGGAAACATAGGAAAATCCATTCTGCTCACTGGACAGTATTTATCTTACTTATCAATAGAGGAATGCTATGATTATGCAAGTTTAGGTCAGTAGCAGGAAACGTTGTACATCTTATTCTTTTTGTAATGGCAGTTTCCTTTTCATTTCTTTTTTCTAGAGTGTGCTGGGTAAATACAAACAGGTTTTCTTCCCCTTTGTAACACAGTAGATGCTGCTACTGAGAACAAGGTGAATCTACCCCCAAGCAAAAAACACAACCTGATACACATGCATATTAATCAACTCTTTGTTCTTCTATCTTTCTAAGGCATTTCCAGACACAATGTGTTCCCTTTTCCATTACCCAAATGTTAACCATCCCAATTAACCCTAAACTAATTTTACCATGCATCCTAAAGCTTTGGGAAAGCTTTTTGAAGGTGTACAAGTAAGGAAAGACAAGACGAAATGTCCTCACGTTTCTGAAATGACTTCATTTCATATGTCAAGAACTCTTAAAGTCATAAAGATAGTCATGAAAGTGTATACATGAAGACACACACACATATTCTTCCATCATAACTTTTTTTCTTGTCTGCATACTGACTTCCTTATAAGAACCCGTAAGTATTCCAAGCCGCCTCATTTGTGGTTCAAAAAACGCCAACACTTGTATTTAAGATTTGAGGTTCTGTTTTTTTATGCAGAAGCTGTGGCTTCATATTGACATTCAGGTGCACACATGCATCTGTGTGTACATTATTAATATGTAAACACACTAACTCACTTTGGCCCCAGGCCATTATCTGAGGCAGGTCCAAGCAAAGGTTTCAGGGTTATTAGAATGTCATTTCTCTTTTTGGAGGGGGATCAGATTTCCAATTTCTCTCGACCTCACTCCTCTGTACCTCCCCTTGGGCTCAACAGCAAATGAACAAGGTCGCCATGGTAAAACAGGCCCCGCCCACTGTCTGATCTGCCTCAGGCATCCCAGTGGCAGAGTTGATCCAATCTATGTAGAGCTAAAGTGCAATAAACAGCACATCACGGTGTGATTAGTTTTATGTCTGTTACCATAAAATAACAGTGAGGATTTAGAACATTTTGTCACATGCTGCAACTTTTTCAGCAACAGCTGGAGAGCTGTGCTGCTTCATTTGAGGTTTCGGCGCGAGAAAGTGAGAGACATGTTTGTGGTAAATGGAGAGTCTCTCACCTTCATGTTTTGTGTGAAATAGTCTCGGTTTTTTAGCACCCCCTCATAGCACCTCAATTCACACATTGACCCCTTTTTCAAACCACTGTTGACAACCACATAACCCTGTAATAGAGGGTGTCAGGAGCAATCTGGAGACATTGCTCTCTGGGAAGGCCCCCTCTGATATGTCCCACTCAGGAAATATTCTGTTTTACAACAGATGAAAAACTTGCTGCCACTGTCTCGTCTTGCTGTTACAGGATTTATTTTATTCTCTCCTTCTTTAACCTCTTTCAGTTTAATAATCATATCTAGGTAGTTATGAGGAAGTAGCCAATATCAGATAGATATATCAAGTTCACTAGGTCTGAAGTGCAACACCGAACTAATGTTTGGATGCTTTCAGGGTTATTCATATTATTATTATGCATGCTGTTGCTTATATGCTTTTGGAACTGTTATTAGTATATGTTTATATGACAGATAAACTAGAGACAGGGTAGACTGATTCAAGATCACAAACATTATTTGTGATAAATTTCAGTGAATGTTATGGCTCATCAGACAACTGCAAATGTGCTAATTACACAGGGTCTACATAAATATTGTAGCAGGAGCAGATAGTAAGCATGGTAGCAGCTAAGATGCTCTATATGTCTACACAGAAGACATTCAGGCATTGAAATGAGCTGCTGGTTACTTACAGAAGCTCCCGGAGCCCAATACAAAATCTCTCTAGTTATATGAGTGACACACTGGAAAACAGACTTGAAGCACTGAACTGTTGCACTGTGACTACTGACAGCTGGATTGACAGATGGATCTCCAAGATGACGGTTTGGATCACCATCCACGGGTCCCTTCCTGCAGGATGTTTTGTGGGACAATATTGGGGTCATTTACGGGGCCAACTTTGGCTACATCTGAAGGGATCTGGCTATGTTTGGCTTTTGCCGTGTGTAAAATGTGTTTGGGCAGCTAGCAAGTTTATTGATTTTATCTCACAAGTTGTTGATTCATAGTCCTATTATCAGTCTTTCTGTCCTGCCATAACACAGCAGCGAGTAGACCCCAGACAATCTTTTTATGGACTGTAAATGCAGATATGGAAGACATTCTTTACATACACTCACCAGCCTCTTCATCTGGTACACCTGTTCAACTGAGCAGTCATCCAATCACATAACAGCAAATTAAAGCAGACATGGTCGAGATGTTGACGTTCTAACTGAACAAGAAGTTGAAACTGAGCATCAGAATGGCCGGACTATTTTGACCAGACAGGAAGTTGACAGAAACTCAAGTAACCGCTTGTTACAACGAAGGTATGCAGAAGAGCATCTCTGAACAGATGGGCTACTACAGCAGCAGAAAGCCACACCAGGCGCCACTCCAGGTGCAATTCTCAGCTAAGTGGATGCTGAGGCCATAATTCACACGGGCTCGCCAAAGTTAGACAACAGAAGATTACAAAAACGTTGGTCGGTCAAATGAATCTCAAATTCTGTTGCAACATTCAGACAGTAGGTTCAGAATGTGGCACAAACAAAAATGGCTGAAGCTGCTGGTGGTGTAATAGTGTGGTGGATCATTTTTTGCACATTTTGGGCCCATTAGTGCCAACTTAGCTTCGTTTAAACCTGAGTATTTTTTCTGACCATTGTCATTCCTTTATGATCAGAGTGTACCCATCTTCTGCCATGTATGTCACAGAGTTCAAACCATGTCATACTGGTTTGTTTTTGTTGTGGTTAAAGGTAATTGGACACATGTAGAGCTTTACATGTTTATGGCATGGGAGTGTTCTGATTCTAATCTCCATATTCCTCCAACTCTGTTCACCATCCTTACCCAAACTGGTTCTGTCTTTAAAGTGAACAATGCTGATTTGTAAAAGACTTCAGATATTAATTTTCAAATAGCACATTTAGTTTTCACTGTTTACCCACATTCTCTTTTTGCATAATCATCTTATTATTTCAGTCAGTGTCGCTTGAATTTGTGCCTTTAGTGCTGAATAATATTTCTTTTTATAGAGTAAATAAGTCTGTGTAACCATTTGTGAAGCATGGACACGTGGTTTTTTGATTTTTGGTTTTACATATTTTCTGACATGACATACAGTCTGGTTGTTATTAAATATATAGCACACCTTTACCCACATAAGCAAGATATGACAAATCCGAAATGAACCCAGCCCCCACAAAAAACTAAACTCAAGGAAATGTCCCGGAGTAGATGTGTGCAACAGCAGCCTGCACTCCTTACAAAGGACAGGGAAGTGGTGTGCTTCATAAATGCATCCCTTTTTATACATGGATTTGATTTAATTTGAGGCTTTGAAATTAGGGTTTAGGTTTAATAGCCTTTTATCCAATCTGCTGCCAGCATAATCCTCTTTTAAATTGAATCCAGAGTTTCTGTTGACAGTGAAAAGTTTGGAGTGCAGCTGAAGGTAATTTATTGATTGCTGCAGTTAGCACCTGAAATATAATTTAACCCAAGACTTTATTTGCCTATAATGTCTATAGACACTGAAAAACATTATCATTTAGTTTGTAATATGAAATGCATTTTTAATCTGTTTTATAGCGCAAAAATAATCAAATAATAGTATAAATGTTTGAAGCATGAATATCAGTTTTCAGCAAACATGCTATGTAACTAATATCTGGTAACATAAACAGGATGATACTGACTATCTGTCTGTCTGTCGGTCGGTCGGTTGATAGGTCAGGCATGCAGCAAAATAGTAAACAGCATGAGCACGGACAGTTTAAGCACACTGCTGCTGAGATGAGATTAGTACATAATGCAAGTGTAGCACATGGGTGGCCTGAAGTCACCCATGGCTTTATATTTGTGGCCAGCATCGGTTACCTCTGATTGTTTTCTAGTACCTTAAAAAAAAGTGTTAGAGCAGTGTAAACGCAAAAATAATGACATGGTTGTCATAATGATCAGCTTGCTTAACTCTTGGTTAGATTTTACACCAGATCATTCATATATTTCTTTAACAACAATCAAGAATATTGTGACGCTCTGGATGTCCGACTAAGCAAAAAGTCAGTTGCACATCTTCAGCTTGCAAAGTTACCTCAGAATGTTTTCAAGCAACTGAGAAAAAATAAGTTTTTTACAGCAATCAAGTTCCAAAGCAGCAGATGGATGCTAATCTGGTATAAAGGGACGAGAATTCATATCACAGCCACTGGGTTGCATTGACTCTTTGAAAAGACTGCAGAACGCTGCGATAGGCAGAAATGTAGAGAAAAGATAATTAAAAAAGAAATTAGTAGAAAAAAAAAATTACCAAGAACTTGAATTTGAAACTAAACAACCATCTTGATGCAGCTTTCCCATATATGCTCAGAACCCCTCCCACCAGATGAATATGGGTCTATATATACATGTCCTCAAAAAAGGAACACTTTGAAAACACAACAGATCTCAGTTAAACATCATGCTGGATATCTATACTGATATGGACTGGGTAATGTGTTAGGAATGAAAGGATGTCACATTGTTTAATGCAAGTGAAAATTATCAACCTGCAGAGGGCTGAATTCAAAAACACCCCAAAAATCAAAGTGGAAAAATGATGCAGCAGTCTAGTTTGTTTTGCTGAAATTTCATTGCAGCAACTCAGAATGGCACTGAATAGTTTGTGTGGCCTCCACGTGCTCGTATGCATGTCTGACAGCATCAGGCCATGCTGAGACAACGGGAGGATCCAGGGTATCACTGAGCTCCTAGAGAGTTCGAGGTGACACCTGGTGGCATCAGATGGACCAAAACATAATGTCCCAGAGGTGTTCTGATGGATTTAAGTCAGGTGACTGTGGAGGCTAGTCAGTGGTATCAATTCCTGCCTGCATATTCTTGCTACATAAGGCCGGGCATTGTCGAGTGGCAGGAGACACCCGGGACTCACTGCATCAGTATAGGGTCTGACAAAGGGTCCAAGGATTTGGCTAAATATATAGATGTCTGTGTGTCAATATGCCACCCCAGACCATCACTGACCCACCACCAAACTGGTTATGTTGAGCAAGGGTGAGCCTGCTCTCATCTGTGAGAAGAGATGGTGCCAGCGCCAATTTTGGTATGGCAAACGCCAGTCGGGCTCCATAGTGCCGAGCAGTGAGCACAGGGCCCACTAAAGGAGAACTACCTCAGGTCACACTCATGAAGTGTGTTTCTGATTTAGGTCATTTTGTAGCTCTGACAGTGCTCATCAAGTTCCTCCTCGCACAAAAGAGCAGATATCAGTCCTGCTTGTGGCTTAAGGACCTTCGACGCCCCGGCCCAGCTCTCCTAGGGTAGCTGCTATCTCCTTGAATCTCCTCCATACTCTTGAGTTAGTGCACCTGTTGTTAATTATATATATATATTTGTAGACAGACAGACAGACAGACAGACAGACAGACAGACAGACAGACAGACAGACATCTAGTCCTCTGTTTCTGCACTACTGCCTCTTTCTTTTTATCTGGATTTATTTGCTATTTATCCTACTTTCTAAAGCCTGAAAACTGAGCCCAGATGAGGTGCTACAGTTTAATTTAATGACACAAAAAACATGTTGTCAACGTCAGGTTACATGCATATATATATATCTTGTGAAACTGTGTGACATAACACACAGGTTAGGTAAGGTAAAGCTATTTGAGCTTTTGAGGGACAATTTACAGAAAGGGGGACAAAAGAATTGGGACTGAATTAAAGTCAGTAAGTCATTCGTTACCACTTCCCTAATAAAGCCCAATGCAGGACTATATAATAGCTAATAAAAAAGTAGAGGGAGTTTTTTTTTATTAGGGAATCATTGAAGTGATGATTAGTTACTCATTTCTAAATCCCAGCAAGGATAATTCCCGGTTAATTAAACACTCAGGAGTGCAACTAGTATAATGCTCCAAGTAAAAATTCTGTAGCACTGCCTACTTGATGAAAGCTTTACAATTTTTATGTTTTTTGTTTGTTTCTTTTTCTTTATCCAGTATTAAGGATGAATCTAAGTACAAATGTTTTGTGCCTTTGATTTAGAAATCTTGCAGAAGCGTGTCTTTTTAAATACTCAGAATATGAGCAATATTTAATTTTTTAAAAACTTAAAAAAAAATGTATTTTATTGTTTGTAAAAGCCAAGGATGAGACTGTCACCAGCTATTAGTTACAAACTGACTCTAATCATAATAATTTTGAGTGTACAAATGTATATTTCCATTAATTTTAAACAGTCGCAGACGATCATCCTGCAGATCACCTCTTACAGCCTTCACACAGCATAGCTGCATATATGGTCTCACACACACACACACACTGCTTGCACACTTCTCTTTGGAACATTTCATTGTGGTTAATCGACCTATGGCCCACTAAGAGGATGATGGCAGGCATTAGAGGAAAGCAGAGAAATACCTGGGCACACCAGGTCATTAGAACACCACCACTCATATTGGAAATTTGTAATACCCCATCCACATGAATTAGAATGGACTTGCATAAGCCAAGCTGTCTCTAAGAGGTGCCAGAGGGTCACACACAACATTGCATTTGTGCACAGATCCTATGAATGCACAGACTGAAGGGTGCATGCAGAAACAGAGTCACAAGCAATACCTCTCTGCAAGTTCCTGCAGCCTTTAAGGATTAAGAATCCTCTCTTTCCACTATCCCAAAATGCGCCTCAATCATGGCAGCTGGAACACAGATGTGTATGCCATCGCTTGTTTGAACTCAGTTTAATTCAATTAAAATGTATTGTCATGATATTTTAATTGAATAAATATGTTACTAAATACCTACTTAAAAACAGAAATGTATTAAATGTGTATTTGAGGTATGTGGACAAAGTGTGTGTATAATTTTGTGTGCTTTGAATCTGTGTTTTTTCTTTTGACACTTTTAGTTCAGTTTAAAGACAATTTCAGCAGTGCCATGTAGTGTAATGTTACTCTATTTCATTGTTTCAGTGGTGTCGTTATGCACAAAGTATGGAGGGTACTGTAACAGTAAACCAAAGTTCTTGGCTTTGAAATAAGGACAGGCACAAAGCTGATGTGTTATTGTGTTATGCATACATACGTAGACATTAATGCGGAAATTTAAGTACATTCGATTGAAATTATATTTTTGCAACTTTTTTAGAACTTGAATATGAATCTTACTCAACTAGAGAAGCAATAAAGATAATATACTTATGTGGGGCAGGCAAGTTTACAGTACTTTTGCTCCCTAAGGCTAATATTGCCCCCTTTAGCAGAGATGCACTACTGTCCACCACTCTCTGTGCATGGCTTTCTGGCACCCCTTAGCCTAAAAATCCTTTTAGTTGCAAAATACTGCAATTAATGTCTACTTCATACCATTTATAAATTGGGATTATTTTAAAGAGAAGGAAAGATGTTTGATTGCTTAAAATATGTTCATTAGTGTCATTTAATAGTTATTTGTAAATCTTTTTTTTTTTAAACTTAAATATATTAAAAATATATTAAAAATGAAAAAAGGCCTCATCATGCAATACTTACACAAGTAATAATGACACGTAGATATAACATAGAAAGTGAGAAAGAAAGAAATTTTTAAAAAACCAATGGTTTCTGTCCGCTCTGCTTTTTTCTAAACATTGTTTCTTTGGGATCTTGTTTCACTGACGTATTTGTGACACAGTTTTCCGTTTGGACTGAATAGGAAGCCATTTAAAACCATTGTTCCCTGATTACTGTTCTAGTTTTAGAACTTTCGTAAAGTAGTTTAAATTTTTGTTCCACTGTGTACAGAGAAAACAACATTCATTGTACTTTAGCATAAGTGGATCTCTTTCTCTCCTATGGCAGAAATCAAGTCTCACCACACCACTTGTCTTACAGATGAGTGAGATATAGCCCAACAGCCCTTTAATCAGCATTCCAAAACTCACCCCGACTATTTTATTGCCAAGATACTGCTCCGTATACCTGGAACGTATCTTCTGCATAGTAAGAAATGCATTATAAAGGCCCATGAAATCCTATTTTTGCCTCTTTGTTTTCCCAGAAGAAACGGTAATAAAAGTCAGAGCTTTTCTGTCTTCTGTAAAACAGGAAAAAGGGAAGTGTAGAGCATCCCCAGTGGCACAGAGGTTGTGACCAAGTGTTGAATGATGGCTGTCCCCTTTCTGTGCCTGTCCTCTTCACAAGCTTTACCTAAAGCTTCTACTGACAGACATCAGATATGTTGTGTATGTATATGTGTGTGTGTTCCCCCAAGGGGAAACAAATGTGCTACACCTCCTGAACTACTGCTGGCAGAGGGATTAGTATTTACAACACAGTTAATGTACCTTCATGGTGAAAATAAATGTGTGTGGTGGTGTTAAGGGTTAAGGTGGTACAGCTTATGCACCATAAATGAACAAAGCATGCTTGAAAATTCACCTGCTAACTGTTAGCTAGCATGGACAGCTGTCCCCTTCTAAAGTTCATGAACTCAAACAAGAAACCTAAAGTTAATGTTTCACTACTGGTGACTGCATATGCATAAAAAGTCATTAAAGATATAAATCAATTAGGAGTGTGAAATCCTGACAAGCTGATGTCTTCTATGCAAACTATGGGTAACTGTGGCAATCTGCTAGTGACCAAAGCAAGTGAAAAGAGGTTAGCACTGCATACCTCTGTGTGACAACTTTACCTGGTCTGCAACCTCCAGCAACCCATTGCCAACCACTGCGGGAATATACAACCTCTAGTAACCAGAGGTTATCAGACATCCTAGATCTATGTGGTAGAGATGTCAGGCTGAAGCATATTGAAAGTGTGCAACTTGTTACAGTTTAATTAAGCTGGATGATTCAGAAAGCTTTTGCATAATAAGTGAACTTCTGACCACAATGGTAAAAGCTGAAGTACTAATACAATTTCCTACCCAAGTAAAAGCAAAAAAGTACAGGCTATGAAATGTATTACAAAAAGTGAAAAGTGGCTCTTTGGAGGAAATTTCTGCCAGTTATTTTGTGCAAAGCTAACTAATCGTTTTTATTAACATAATAATTAAATAAAATTAAGGGAATATCAACTCTATTTTAAACTAAATTCAAATTATAATGAATGTTCTCAGCTTGAACATCTGTTGTGTAGAACAGGAGCAGAGAAAACAAAGGGAATTTTTAAAAAAATTACTTTATTTGCTGTTGCCTGTATTGTAACTGTAGCTCCATGCCTAAACAGGAAAATGAGTAGACTTAGGGGTTAAAGTGGTGTTTGGCATATGTGGCTGTAGTGAATTAAAAACCCTCCACTAATTTCTATTGTGAGCTTCAGTGTATTTTTTTGTGAGCTGAGCTGTGCTGCTGCTCTGAGGTTTACTGTTCTCCACTCATCAAGATATAAGCAGATATTTTATGAGCTATCATGACTGATTTCCCACCCCTACGCAGTATGAAGTTAGTATAAAGACAGAAATTACTGAATTAATCATAAGCTTAAATGTAACTTCATGTCTGTTACCCTGTGACACTGACCATGAACACCACAGCTGCTATGCACTGCATCAATATAAACTTCACCTCAGTACTGCAACCTAACCAATGTAGCCTGGACTACACCGCTAAACATTTTCATGCAACCTTTGATTAACACAACATTAGTTTGCGTGTTTGATGATAATTGTTTAGCTGTTATAAATGTTGAATTCTAAATTATCTGCCACTTTAAAAAAATGTTTGTCTCTTTATGTTCGCTCCTCGTCGAGATCACCAGCTACTGTAGGTGAGCACTACTGTGAGTACAATCTGACATCTGCACAAAAACACAACTCTAGATGAGTCTAGCTCATTTTAACCCGAGTGTAGTTCTATAAATGATGTATAAATTACATGTTTTTTTCCCTTTTTTATAAAAACCAGTAATCCCAGTGAATGCACCACTAGGATAACGTTTCATGTGTTATTGTTCCCTCCATTTGGGTTCAAATCAGCTTGACGTTTAAAGGCGTGCAGCGTCAGGATACAGTAACTACCTCCAGATGTGTTAAGCCTAAAATAACAAGCCTGTTTTGAAAAAAATAATAAGTAGAAAGTAGGGATGTTTGCGTAAAAATGCAGACGGTAAAAGTAAAAAAAGTTGATGCAAAATAAAAATACTAAAGCAAAATATAGACGCCTGAATTAAGTTCTACGTAAGAACGGTACGTTTTTCTACTTTAAAACTCACAATGCTGGAGTGTTTATCTATTTGTAAACACAAACTTACACATAGTTAGATATTAAGTTAATCAATTAAACAAAACCTAATATCTAATTATATAAATTACAAAGGTATAGTTGCTTTAATAAGGACATAGATACAATTCCATTAAGACCACATGCTGAAAAAAATATAGTCAGCATGCACATACATGCACACACGTATATTTTCCACATCTCAACCTCTTGTGGCGTGATGGTGAATTAAAGGGGGGAGCTATGAGTCAGTTTCCCTTTAATTAATAACTGTGTCTGTTATTATAAAAGCCACACTCATCTTTAGCAGGGAGGAGAGAGGACGTGCTTCCTTTATATATCATAAAACCAGGGAGGGTGGCAAAGGAGAAGTTTGACATGCACAGCAAAAGCCTAAAGTAGAGGACATGCGAACTGTAACGGCAGCCAGCCGTCTGTTAGCAGCTGTTTAACAGTAGCAGAGGTTATATATCTTTTTATGTGGTTGTGTGTTTCTAGGAAGTGTACACACTTCTGATGCATTTTGCATGTATCTGTGTGTATGGGGTTATCGGGACTCAAGTCTAATAACAACCTTGATACTGTTCTCACAGAGGCCTCTGAAGTTGCTTCCACTCCATCAAGTCAGTGTGTGGTTGCCTGGCAACCGAGGGTCCGGTGTTCCCGAGCGACGTTGTTTGTTCCCTGCGAATGATCCGCCAGAGAGAGGGAAGATGGGCGGAGGTGAGGATGAGAGTAGGAAAGACACAAATTGGTAAATGGAAGACGCAGCCTCGAGGGGCCCTGAATCAATGCCTGAGCAAACAAGCTCCGTCTGTCTCTCTCAGCCAGACGCCATCTTTCTCCCCGGTTCTTCAGCTTCACTACCTTGTCTTGCTCTCGCTGACCCTTTTTCTTACAGATATTCTTTTATTCAGTTTTGACTGTTTTACATACACTTTGTCAACTAATTAAATCCGATTTTTACTTTAAAATGTTCCTAATTTCCTTTGAATTATTCAGCTTTCTGTCTTACCCCACAGGCTATTGTCTAACCACTTCACTTTTTCTCTTCTTCCCCACTTCCAACCACATTCTTTCTGTTCTGGAACCATTAATTAAACTACATTAAAAAAGAGTATTTTTTGTATTTTGTCTTGATAAGGCAAATGGTTATAGTGCTCTTAAAAGAAACACTCTTCTATTGGCTGATCTTTCTAATTACGTAGAACCAACTAGATTTTTTATAACAGTAACTTTTTTTTGAGAATGCTGACTGAGTTTTTTTTTTAATCCAAAATACATCGGTATAACTTCAATGGTTTTCTGCTTTTTTGTTTGCTTTTTCCTCACAGAAAGAAAATTGAGATTACCAAAAACTGGGACATTTTACAACCTAGTTTTTATTTTGTTCCTTCAGACATCTGTGCCAGTTTTGCTTAGCAGTATATATAAATGCAAAAGCCACGGGCATCCCACAGACTGATGCTTGTCATCAGCTCAAGCTGACGGCTGAGCAGCAGAGAGACCTGTCAGTCTGCCGACTTGTGTCTTCAAAGACAAGGCAAGCCATTTTCTATATTTTTATTATTATCTAATCATAAAATGGTCCAAAAATACTCCAGCAACTGCATTTGCATGAGTAATTTGGGCAAAACTTACACCATTAGAAGAACTACTGTAGTTGACTGGGACTTTTGATATACTTGTGAGACCTCTTGGTGTAATACACAAAAAATAAATAAAAAATAAAGATAAAATAAAAAAAGAATAGATAGAATAGAATAAAATAAAGGTGTTTGTTCAGATGTGAAAACAGTTATCACACTCAGTGTGGTTGTTTGAGTGTGAACCAAAACAACCACACTCTTGGTCTAGCTCCTAATGAATTCCAGGTTTGTTTATGGGGACAACGTGAACCAATGGTGAATGGATCCAACTACCAGGTGTCCTCTGCAAATTTGAGTTAAACGTCTTCCTGTAGTGAGGTATGCTTTGGTTCTGGGATGGAGCTGGTTGTCAAAGATGTGCAGAGTAATGCTTCAATCTTAAATATGATCAACCTATCTCTAATAATCAGCTATGTACCACAGGGCTTCAAGCTGGCTGTAGTTAAACCTTTACTTAAAAAGCCATCTCTAGACCCAGCTGTCTTAGCTAATTATAGGCCAATCTCCAACCTTCCTTCCATCTCTGTGCTTGTCCTGCTAGACCTCAGTGCAGCGTTCGATACTGTCGACCATAATATTCTATTAGAGCGATTAGAGCATGTTGTAGGTATTACAGGTACTGCGCTGCAGTGGTTTGTATCATATCTATCTAATAGACTCCAATTTGTGCATGTAAATGGAGAGTCCTCTTCACACACTATGGTCAATTATGGTGTTCCACAGGGTTCAGTGCTAGGACCAATTCTGTTTACACTATACATGCTTCCCCTGGGCAGTATCATTAGAAGACATAGTATACATTTTCACTGCTATGCAGATGACACCCAACTCTATCTGTCCATGAAGCCAGATAACACACACCAATTAGTTAAACTGCAGGAA